>JARQOC010000472.1:0-78017 GCA_033576535.1 Allobates femoralis | reverse complement strand
TTTTTATAATTCTTTATTTTAAAAAGTTTTAAATTTTTTCATAAACATGGAAAAAAACACACATTACTTCTCGTCAGAAAATATCCAAACAAATAAAAACGTAGAATGGGGGCCAAAACCAGTTGGGCCCCAAAAATCAGCAACTACATATATTTTTAGGGCGTCTACAGAGTAGACACTCCCTTTAAAAAGTGTTAGGATCTACAACATAAGGTTCCATTCAAAAACCTTACATCAATATTAAAAATTTCACATAGAAGTAAATTGCTCCCAACATCATATATTGACAGTTGCCCAAAAGTAAAAGGGAGAGAGGAAAATCAAAAAGAGAGGAAAAAGAACAGAAGAGAGTAGTCATGGGGGGGTGGTGGGGGGGGAAAGGAAGGGGGGGGATGGGGAAGGGAAGGGGAAAGGGATGGTGTCAGATTATGTGGAAAAAAGCGAAGCCTCTACGTAGGTGAAAAGGTTTCGACCCCACTAACCAGCCAAAATTTAAATTTGGGGAGTCCGCCAAGGAAGGGTTTTTCTAACAGTCTCCCAAAAACCCAAATAAAACAGATTGGTTTTAAACATTTATCCAGGGAAAAACCCCGTATACGGGAAAGCTACATACGTGTCATGGGTTGAGGAGGTCAAGTCCTCTAGGTTTCATGAGGTCGTTCCCCCCTCTCCAACCACAAATTTACAAAGGGGGGGCCCTCTCTCCGTCTTCCAGAGCATTGGAACACACGATCTAGCCGCCATAACTAAAAATCTCAACAATGAACGCTTATATTTACGAAGGGGCATCTGACAGTGATGTAACAAGAAAAGGGCCGGGCCCAGGTCAGCTGTAGACTCTGTGACAATCCTAACGATCTTTGTCACTTCAGACCAAAACGGCCTAAGCTTCCTACACTCCCAAAATATGTGGAGTAGGGTACCGTCTGCCTCGCCACACCTCCAACAACCCGGACCAGTAGAAGGAAAAACCCTGTGTAATTGGGCAGGAACTCTATACCATCTTGTCAATATTTTATAATTCGCTTCCTGCAGTCTCGAGCATATTGATGTGGAGTGAGCTAAAGTAAATATATCAGATCTCTGGTCCATTGACAGCTCCAGACCTAGATCAGCTTCCCACTTAAGCATAAATTGGGGAACCGGCATGTCCGGGGGGGATATCAAACACGCATAGATCCTCGACACCGCATGTCTACAGTCATCCGCATCTAGACACATATGTTCAAATAACGTCTTCGGCCCTATAAAGGACGACTTTGGAGGAAACCTCCGGAGGTAATGCGTGAGCTGTAAGCATCTCCAGAATCCCAAAGCCCTCGGGTCCGTAATTGAGTTAAGTTGTTCAAGCGTGGGCCAAGTGTCACCAACGCCCCAACTCTCAACTCTGTCTAGTCCCGCCGCAATCCAGCATTGGAAAACCGGGTCATCTATGCTGGGTTTAAAATCAGGGTGACTCAGGATCGGACATAAAGTCGAGGTGTGTGGAATCATCAAGGATCTGGCCAGGGTATAGTCGCATACCTTGAGGGTAGCCCCAATCGTCGGGTGGTCGCAAACCGTCCCATCTCGTCTGATTGATGTCCAAGGCAAGGTCTGTAGTCTTAGGGAAGTAGAGTCCTGTTCAATCTGTACCCAGATTTTGTTCTTTCCGTGTCTACACCAGTCTACCACCCGTGCGAGATGACTGGCTATGTGATACAATTTGATATCTGGCAAATTCACGCCACCCTCCCTCTTACGTCTGTGTAAAATAGATCTTGCCAATCTCGGTTTTGTATTATTCCAAATGAATCGTGTCTGAATTTGTGAGATTATCTTAAAAAAGGATGACGGTATGCTGACGGGGAGTGTCTGTAGGTAATATAAGATCTTCGGAAGAATAGTCATTTTAAAGAGTTGGCATCTACCCGTCCATGTAAAGGTGGACGACAACCACCTCTCGCAGTCGGCTCTAATTGATTTTACCAAAGAAGGGAAATTGGCATTATATAACTTTTGGACGTCCGGTGTGATTAGCAATCCCAGGTAGCGGAGGGCCTTAGGTGACCAGTGAAATGTAAAGGCGTCTTTTAATCTGTCTACCAAGCTGTCGGGAAGGGAAACATTTAATGCCTCCGATTTAGCTCTGTTAATTTTAAAATTAGAGAGATAATGAAAAGTCTCTAATTCTTTCAGCAAGTTTGGCAGAGAGATCTCAGGGCGCGTCACAAAAAATAAAAGGTCGTCAGCATATGCGGCAATTTTGTGTTCCGTCGACTTAATTCGTAGGCCAGAAATATCTCCATTCATCCTTATATGACGTAACAAAGGTTCCAGGGTCAGAATAAAAATCAGTGGGGACAGCGGGCATCCCTGGCGAGTGCCGTTGGCAATATCAAAAGATTCTGAGAGGACTCCGTTGACCCTCACTCTTGCCGATGGGACGGAGTACAGGGACAAGACCCATTCAAGCATCTTTGGTCCCAAACCGATATGAGACAGTGTCTCTTTGATGAAGGACCAATGTACACGGTCAAACGCTTTTTCGGCGTCCGTGGATAACAACATCAATGGGGTGTTAGAGAGTTTTGCGTTATAGATTAAATTTATGGCCTTGGTGGTGTCATCCCTGGCCTCTCGTCCCAGGACAAACCCAGTCTGATCTGGATGAACTATGCTTGGTATGAATGGGGAAAGCCTCGCCGCCAAGATTTTAGCAAATAGCTTAAGATCCACATTTAATAAAGATATGGGGCGGTAGCTAGAGCATACCAAGGGGTCCTTCCCTGATTTGTGAATTACTGTGATGGTGGCGCGTAGCGCATCTCTCGGGGGTGGGACTTTTAACGACATGGCATTGAAGAATGTTCTCAAGTGTGGCAGTAGGGACTTTTTTAATTTTTTATAGTAGCCAATTGTAAACCCATCGGGGCCAGGTGCTTTACCTGATTTGGTCGAGGACAGCACATCTATAATTTCTTGGTCCGAAATCGGAGCATCTAGGGATTGCAGCGCCACATCCGGAAGTTTTGGCAGCCCCGAAGATCGTATATACTCTTTAATACGTGTCTTAAGTGTATTGCCAGACAGGGATGACTTAGTGGTGTCTAAATTGTACAGGGCAGAGTAGTATTGCTTGAAGGCCTCAGCTATGTCCATGGGGAGTTTTGATCGTCGTGAGGTAGTGGGATGCGTTATTTCAGGCACATACGTAGTCGCCCTGTGAATTCGTGAGGCCTTAGCTAAAGACCTGCCCGCCTTATTCCCATACTCGTAGAAGTGACGACGGCAACGGGAAAACACGCCCTTCGCCTTATAGAGCAATACAGAGCGTAGCTTTTCTCTAACGTCGAGCAGCTCTTTCCTCAAAGCCGGGAGGTTCTGCCGTTTGTGTCTCGTCTCGAGCTCTCTCAGTTTGGACATAAGGTCTCGGATCTCAGCGTCTCTACTCTTCTTCAGTCTAGCCCCGTGTTTTATTAAGATGCCTCTTACTACGCACTTATGAGCTTGCCATGTTGTCATGGGTGACATGTCAGGAGCGGTGTTTAGGTCAAAATAATCTGCAATCGTTTTTGTGACATCCGCCAATATTACCGAATCTTCTAATAGAGAGGCGTTCAACCTCCACTGCCACTGCCTAGGAATTGGGGAGGCAAGAGCAAGAGAAATCGTGACCATAGCATGATCCGAAAAGGAGATCGGTTCTATTGTGGCGTCAGTTAAGTGCGTCAGGTCAGCGTGTTTCATAAGGAAAAAGTCGATTCTAGAATACGTATCGTGTATTTGAGAGTAAAATGAAAAGTCTTTACATGTCGGGAACAGTAGACGCCAGGCATCTATTAATTGGTGATCATGTAGCGCAAGATGTAGTCTCCTACTTGCTGCCTTAGATAGACTAGTTTTACCCCTGGAGGTGTCAAGGTCTGGTTCCAGCGTGACATTAAAATCTCCCCCCAGGACCAGTATCCCCTCTGCAAATGCGTCAATCCTGTCCAGGAAATGCAGGAGCACAGATATCTGACCCGAGTTGGGGAGGTATAGCGAGGCAAAAGTATATGTCTGTGAAGCAATCTTACCTTTGACCATGAGCATCCTCCCATCTCCGTCGCCGTCAGAGTCTATGAATTCCCATGGCAGTGATCCTGCTACTGCAATGCTGGTACCGGAAGAGTGAGAATTAGTTGAAAAGCTGTGATACATCGAAGGATACCAGTGGCTGGAGAATTTGTATGGCTTAGCCGCACAAAGATGAGTTTCCTGGAGAAAGGCAACATGTATTTTGTTATTTTTCAAGTAATTAAACAGGATTGATCTCTTTCCCACATCGTGTAAACCCTGTACGTTCAGCGTACCTATTTTTACCTTTGTTAGGCCATTATGCGACATTCTTGCGAGACTGGTAAAACCGAGGCTCAAAGGTAAAACTAAAGCTAAAATAGAAAGGAGAAAGGGAGGGGGGATGGGAAAAGACGACAAGGGAAGAGAAGGAGGGAGTGAGAGACAGGAGGTGTATGTAGAAAAAAAAAAAAAAGAAAAAAAAAAAAAAAAAGGGGGGGGGGGGAGTAGAAAAAGAAAGAAAAGGTTAGACACTACTCGTCCCAAGGGGACTAATAGGGGAGACTATAGAGACTTCACAAGTCTATGCCGTGAAGATCGGCTTTCACGATCCTCTCAGAAAAGAAAAAGATGAGAGGATCGTAGAGAATGTGATCGACCACGGATAACGACCCGCAGTCCCGGGACAAATTCGCAATACGTTGGTCAGTTAGATATCCCGCTAATCTCAACAACCAGTTAATATTGAGGATGAAAAATCTATCCTATCGGACGCCAGCGACTCTCTGGCACTAAACAGAGATAAGTAAACGTCCAAATAACAACAAAAATAACAGCTGGTGCTTACTACTCCATACGTCCAACCTCCTTAACATATCTCGATCTTATCAGGGGGGAAAAATCACATCAAATGCATGCATTAATAGTCAAGAGTCAGGTTGGGAGATCTGCAAACGCCTCGTCTCTTCCGCCCCTCGGGCTGCCAGGCTGTGACGAGGGCGTACGTGGAGCATTGCCACTCCGTGTCTTCCTCTTGCGGACAGCATCTGAAAGGGAACTGCGTTGGCGGCCCATTGTTGCGAACCTCTGAAATCCTTCCAAAGAGAGCCAATCCGGGATCGGGATGGATGGGATATCCAAGAACGAAAATAGTCCAGGAAGGTCATCCCTATGCCAAAGATAATATGTCTTGTTGTTTCTTCTCACAATAAGATGGAAGGGATGACCCCAGCGGTACGTGGCTCCCAGCTCTTTAATCTTCACAAGTAAGGGGCGCAGCTGCCGTCGCATATACAAGGTGCGACTAGAAACATCTGGGAAGAGGCGAACATTTACGTTGTCAATCAGAATGTCGCCAAAAGACCAAGCCGCTTGTATCAGAGCATCCTTGTCTGTAAAATTATGAAGTCTACACAGAACATCTCTGGGGTTGTCTGGGTCAATTGGGCCAGGGCGAGATACTCTATGTATCCTATCAATTTTATATGATGAGCCTGGTGATCTTTGTGTTACCGTATTAAAGATGTCTAGAGTCCTGTCAAGGAGCATATTAGCTGTAATGGTCTCAGGCAATCCTTTCAGGCGTATGTTGTTGCGCCTTTCCCTATTCTCCTGGTCATCTGCTTGTAGAATCAGGGCAACAATATGTGCATTATAGCGTGTAGCATGTCTCTCCAAGGCAGTGACTCTCTCTTCAATGGCAGCTATTGTCTCAGACACAGCAGTGGATTGTGACTTTAGAGTCTCTATATCCTCCTTAATGGGGCTCAGGGCTTTGGCTTGGGATGCCTCTATGCGGGCCATTAAACAGTCTAGGTCTTGTCTGGTGGGGAGAGCAGCAATCATGCTCCTAATAGCCCTCAGTTCAGAGTAGGAGCTGCTGGACTGGTCTGAAGCAGGCACCATTATTGCAGCCTGTGTAGGGGAGGGGGGAGTATCCCTCCATGTCTCCTCCGTCTCCTCTCCAGTGTCTGCAATCTCCTCTAATGTTTCCACAACTGCAGACTCCCTTGATCTCTACTTCCCCTTATCTGAGGAGCTGATAACAGCTGTTACCTGGCTTCCAGTGTTTTGTTTGCGGGGGTTTCTCTGTGGCAGCTGTGAAGGTGACTGTGCCTGCTGCTTCTGAGCATGAGGTCCTCCCTGTGCCATTACAGAGGAGCGTGCTGCCTTTCTTCCTGCTGTCCCAAGCAGTTTTGCCATGCCTGCCTCTCTCCCTTGCTTCTCAGGAGGTGTCAGGGCTGTCACAGCATCTTCAGGCATCTTTCTCCGTGACATTGGAGCAGAGATTGTGAAGTTGAATAGCTCTATAAAGTCCCGGGTCTGCAGAGCTTATGGAGGTGCTTCCTCACACTTCCATGACCAGGTCACGCCCCCTTGGCTAGTGTTTTACCGGCACCAGTAATGTGATGACCGGTAAGCACCGTTTACCGATCATCACATTAGAAAAAGTGAAAGTGTCGGTAAAACTGCTTTCACTTTGATCCGACATGAAAACACATGTCGGATCAAAGTGAAAGCATTAACCCCTACCTTCCCCAAGACCCCCAGTACTGGGGATCATCCCCCCCACCCCCTAAACATCTAAAAATGGCGGCGGCCGGCGGCAAAACCCGCCGCCTCCGCTTCGTCTCTATGCGATCTGACAGGTCAGATCGCATAGAGATGCCGCCATTTCTGGGGGTCCCCTCAGTGGCCCCCGACTGTCAGTATCCACCCCCCTGATCTCTCCCTCCTCCACTCTCCAGCTTCCCCTGCTCAGCTCCCCCTCCTCCCTGCTCCATTCCGCAGCTCCCCCTCCTCCCTGCTCCGCTCCCCCTCCGGTCATCAAGTGGCCCCCCCCCTTGCCCAGGTCATCTCCTGCCTACCCTCGATCCCCCCGCCCCCACCCTCCGATCTGCACCCCTCCCGCCTCCCTCCGACCCCCCTTCCCTGCTCTCATACTTACCCATCCTGCAGCGTCGCCGGCCTTCTCTCTGCCTCTGTCCCAGCGCCGCTGCTCTGCGTGCGCCGGACAGAGGCAGAGTTAACCCCTAAACGACCACACAGGGGTCTTCTGCAGTTAACCCCCTGTGTGGTCACAAGGGGTTAACTGCAGATCATCATCCCTGTGTGGTCACAAGGGGTTACTGGATCTGCAGTTAACCCCTTGTGACCACACAGGGATGATGACCTGCAGATGCCCTGCAGACCACACAAGGGGTTAACTGCAGGTCATCATCCCTGTGTGGTCACAAGGGGTTACCGGATCTGCAGTTAACCCCTTGTGACCACACAGGGATGATGACCTGCAGTTAACCCCTTGTGACCACACAAGGGGTTAACTGCAAGTCATCATCCCTGTGTGGTCACAAGGGATTAACTGCAGGTCATCATCCCTGTGTGATCACAAGGGGTTACCGGATCTGCAGTTAACCCCTTGTGACCACACAGGGATGATGACCTGCAGTTAACCCCTTGTGACCACACAAGGGGTTAACTGCAAGTCATCATCCCTGTGTGGTCACAAGGGGATACCGGATCTGCAGTTAACCCCTTGTGACCACACAGGAATGATAATCTGCAGTTAACCCCTTGTGACCACACAGGGGGTTAACTTCAGATCATCATCTGAATGAGAATTGTCGCGGGACCTCCCACTGGACTACGTCAGACCTTCCCACTGGACTACGTCGGACCTTCCCACTGGGCTACATCGGACCATCCCACTGGACTACGTTGGGTCACCGTAATAAAGATGGGGTCTAAATATGTGTTTGTGTTTTTTTTCCAATAAAAATATTTTTCTCTGTGTTGTGTTTTCTTTACAATCTACTAGAGATTCCTAATGGTCCATTCTAATATTGGCCAGACATTATGAATCTCGGGCTTAGTGCCAGCTGCCAAAAAGCTGGCGTTAACCCCTTATTACCCAGTCTGCCACCACTACACGGCAGCTGGAAGAGCTGGATACAGCGCCAGAAAATGGAGCTTCTATGAATGCGCCATTTTCTGGGGCGGCTGCTGGCTGCAATTCGCAGCGGGGGGGGCCCAGAAAGCTTGGGCCTCCCTACGCTGAGGATTCCAGCCCCCAGCTGCCTTCTTGTACCTGGCTGGCCCAAAAATATGGCGAAGCCCACGCCATTTTTAAAAAAAATTATTTCATGAAATAATTTTTAAAAAAAAGGGGCTTCCCTATATTTTTGGTTTCCAGCCAGGTAAAACTAGGCAGAAGGGGTTGGTGGCAGCCCGTAGCTGCCTGCTGTACCTGGCTGGACCAAAAATATGGTGAAGCCCCACGTCATTTTTTTATAAATTTAATAAATAATTTTAAAAAATGCAGGAGAGGAGACAACCAGGACACGGTGTCTCCGGATCTTGTGCACATGCCCTAAAAGTGAGAAATTGTGTGAAAAAAAGAAAATGTTCAATATGATGTTATCAAACTCTGTGAAATTTTTAAAGAAAGGAGGCACTCACCCATGTACAATGTTGGGCTCAGGTTTCTTTATTCAGCCTTCCGGCATGAAGCAGGGTGCAAGTTGCAGGGAGGGGATAGTGGAGGTGCAGACAACAGTGACTGTTTCGGATGTAATCACCCTTCACCCAGACAACCAGTTGAAGGGTGATTACATCCGAAACAGTCACTGTTGTCTGCACCTCCACCATCCCCTCCCCTGCAACTTGAACCCTGCTTCATGCCGGAAGGCTGAATAAAGAAACCTGAGACCAACTTTGTACATGGACATGGGTGAGTGCCTCCTTTCTTTAAAAATTTGGATTATGATCTGGTGCTGACACAGGTGTGCACCCCCAATGAATGACTGTCTGCTGCTATCTTGGTATTTGGTGTCCAGTGCCCCGATTCATCTTTTGTGAAGTTTAAACTCTGTGAAGAAGCTGTAGGTTCCAAATGCTCACTATTCCCCTAGATATAATTTTTGAGGCGTCTAGTTACCAAAATGGGGTCACTTGGGGGGGAGCTCCAAAGTTTAGGCACACAGGGGCTCTACATACACAACATGGTGTCCACTAACAATTGGAATTGTAAGCGCATACCATCTCATGTATGGAGAGCCCCTGTGTGCCTAAACATTGGAGCTCCCCCTTAAGTGATCCCATTTTGGAAACTAGACCCCCAAGGAACTTATCTTGATGCATAGTGAGTACTTTGAACCCCCAGATGCTTCACAAATGAATCCGTAAAAAGTTAAAAAGAAGATTTTTGTGAAAAAACTACTTTTTCATTTTTACAGATCAGTTTGTGAAGAACCTGGGGGATCAAAGTGCTCACTATGCATCTAGATAAGTTCCTTGGGGTGTCTAGTTTACAAAATGGGGTCAATTCTGGGGGAGCCCCAATGTTTAGGCACATAGGGGCTCTCCATACATGACATGGTGTCCACTAACAACTGGAATTGTAAGCGCATACCATGTCATGTATGGAGAGCCCCTGTGTGCCTAAACATTGGAGCTCCCCCACAAGTGACCCCATTTTGGAAACTACACACCCCAAGGAACATATTTAGATGCATAGTGAGCACTTTGAACCCCTAGGTGGTTCACAAATTGATCCGTAAAAATGAAAAAGTATTTTTTTTTCACACAAAAATTTTCTTTTTTCATTTTTACGAATTCATTTGTGAAGCACCTGGGGGTTTAAAGTGCTCACTATGCATCTAGATAAGTTCCTTGGTGGATCTAGTTTTCAATATGGGGTCACTTGTGGAGGAGCTCCAATGTTTAGGCACACCGTATCCGTAAAAATGAAAAAGTACTTTTTTTTCACAAAAAATTTCTTTTGCACTCAATTTTTTCATTTTTACATGAGCAACAGGATAAAATGCATCCTAAATTTGGTTGGGCAATTTCTCCTGAGTACACCGATACCTCATATGTGGTCATAAACCACTGTTTTGGCGCACAGCAGGGCTCAAAAGGGAAGGAGCGCCATTTGACTTTTTGAATGGAGAATTAGCTCCAAAAGTCAAATTGCGCTCCTTCCCTTCTGAGCCCTGCCGTACGCCCAAACAGTGGTTTATGACCACATATGAGGTGTCGGTGTACTCAGGAGAAATTGCCCAACAAATTTTAGGATGCATTTTATCCTGTTGCCCATGTGAAAATGAAAAAATTGAGGCTAAAAGAACAATTTTGTTGGAAAAATTAAAATGTAAATTTTTTTTTCCACTTTGCTTTAGTTCCTGAGAAGCACCTGAAGGGTTAATAATCTTCTTGAATGTAGTTTTGAGTAGCTTGAGGGGTGCAGTTTTTGAAATGGTGTCACTTTTTGGTGTTTTCTGTCATGTACACCCCTCAAAGGAACTTCAAATGTGATGTGGTCACTAAAAAAATGTTTTTTTGCTGTAAAAATTAGAAATTGCTGATGAACTTTGAACCCTTATAACGTCCTAACCCCAAAATTTTTTTTTTCTAAAATTGTGCTGATGTGAAGTAGACATGTGGGAAATGTTACTTAATAACTATTTTGTGTCACATAGCTCTCTGGGTTAACAGAATAAAAATTAAAAATTTGAAAATTGTGAAATTTTAAACATTTTTGCCAAATTTTTTATTTTTTCACAAATAAACGCAAAAATGATCACCCTAAATTTACTACTAACATGAAGCCCAATATATCACGAAAAAATAATCTCAGAATTGCTAGGATCCGTTGAAGCGTTCCAGAGTTATCACCTCATAAAGGGACACTGGTCAGAATTACAAAAAGCGGTCTGGTCATTAAGGTGGAAATTGGCTCCGTCACTAAGGGGTTAAAGAGATTTTCAATCTCTTTAATGTTGTTCATCTATCCACATGATAGGTAATGATTATTAGATTGGTGCCCCTGCTGATCAGATACCCTAGACAGCTTGATAAATAGAACACTTTTTTCCCCTATCCAAAAAAATGAAGTTGTTCATGATTTTTTTGAAAGTGAAGAAACTTATTCAGATTATTTTGATTGTAATTACCATCATATTGCAGTTTCCAATGAATGCAGCTGATGTCTTCATATCAGAATTATGGGCTGTAGAAAGGTATTTCTTAGTATTTCTTATGGTATTCCAGTGTCCGTAAAAAATATTGTCTGTCCATAATTTAAATGCTGTCCAGAAAAAATAAAAAGTCAAGTTGGCAACTCTGCCAGTACGCCATCTGATCAGTTATTTTCAGTACCAGCAGAAGTCAGATGTAAACCATGTGTGGAGTAGAGGACCAATGCGCCTCACTCTGTTTAATAGCTGCTTACGGGTATTGAAGATCAGCTCCTATTGAGATCATCCTTCAAAAATCATATTGAGGTAATGCTAAATAAGTCCAGAGTTGGCAGTTGTATATGGTGGCCTTCATCTCTTTATCAAGGCCTCTGTTGACTTGAAGGAGTATGTATAGTCTCCCAGTGTTTGGATGACTGTCCTGTCTTTCAAGTTCTTTGGTTTCATACTGATTCGTAATATGGATTGTAAGCCTTGATAGGGACATTGATGATAATGTCTGTAAAGTTCATTGTACTATGTAGATGCTACATAAGCAAGTACAAAAATGATAATAGAAGAGAGACTGAGTTGTGAATTTGAGCTTACCTACAGTGCTAAGCTAAATGACAAGTTTTGGGTAGAGAAGTGTTTTATATTTTTGTGACTATAATACTATACTTTCTCTTACAAAATACCATTTGGTTGGACTGATAGCACTTACATGTAGAAGATATGCTTCTCCATAATTCCCAGCATATTTTCCCTTCTTTACTACGTAGGAAAGTTTAGTAAATGGTGGCAAATACACAATGGGTATTTTTCGAATGTTTATAAATGATCCCAATGTGTAGAATATGGAAGTGTGCAATGTTACTGGATTGCGTGGCTGTCTCGCTTTATCAAAGACAACTGCATTGATGTAGAATTCTAACATTGTGTATGTTCCATGTAATATCTGTACAAATGGCTGCAAAACAGATGAGCTTATACACCGTCCATTTGTAATGAGCAGAGTGTTGTCGATCTTCATTTATAACATTACACATTAGCTTCTGTCCTCTCCATGTTATACATTAAAATCTGCGACTTTGACAGGATAGATTGTTTCCATCATCTTTATGAAGCCATTTGTATTACCATGGCATAAAACAGCTCTCTTCATGCTTAGCTTGCATGAGTGTAAATAATATGTCCAAGAATTATTATGCTGCATTTTCAAAAGATGTTCCCATAGGCGGCTAATGGAAAAGCCATTTTGGCAAAAAGAGTCCTTTGGAGAGCATGTTTCTCATATGAAGGGGTATTATTCATAGTACATTTCTGACAAAAACAAGGATTGATAACCATTGCTGAATGGAGAGCGTAGCCAGAATTGTATTAGAACTCCGTGTCCCCATGTTATGTAAGGCTTCATATAAAAATATCGGCCAAGCAGTCATTTGGCCGCTCTTCAGCCAGTGGTTTCACAATACAGCTGTACAGGGCTCCATCTGATCCGGGACACTTCATTTCCTGTATATGGAAGAGAAAATATTATAAATCATTTCCTTATTTCATACGAGAAGGAGCATAGAAGGATGTGTGGGATTGGAATTGAATTATTTCCACATAGTTTCATATTCTAGGAATTATGTGAGTTCACTTGTAAATTCTGTAAGGAATAATGAATATGCAGTATGATTAAGGGAGAAGAAGTAATAATAAACAGCTGCTATGTCCAAATGTGTCATGGCATTGGTATCACTGTTACCTGCAGGTGTAAAATTCACAGACGGCTGTAGACCTGTTTATTGATTCCTCTGCTCATTCTACATATTAACCTATAAAGCAATCGGCTCAAATTCGTCCCTGTCTGGGTGAAGTCCCAAAGTTAAATATACAGTTGAAACCGGAAGTTTACATACACTATATAAAAAAAATATATATGCGTGTTTTTCTCACAATCTGACATGAAATCAGAATAAACCTTTCCTGTTTTAGATCAATTAGGATTACCATAATTATTAATGTTTGCTAAATGCCAGAATAATGAGAGAGAGAATACTTTAAGGCATTTGTATTACTCTATACAAAGTATTTGGTACCATGGATCTTAAACTATATGATTTGGGTCAAACATTTTGGATATCCTTCCACAGGCTTCTCACAGTAGTTGGTAGGAATTCGGCCCCATTCTTCCTGACAGAACTGGTGTAACTGAGCCATGTTTGTAGGTCACCTTGCGCGCACCTGCCTTTTCATCTTTGCCCATATATTTTCCATTCGATTGAGATCAGGGCTTTGTGATGGAAAGTAAATTTGGCTGAAATAGATGAAGGGCACCATGTTGCATTTCCTGGACCTTTTAGGTGTCTAAACAGCAGAAACAACTCCTATTTTTTAAACTAGACCCCTAAAGGATTATATCTAGGGGTGTAGTGAGCATTTTGATCCCACAGGTACTTCACATAATTTGATAACAATAAGTCATCATATTGAAAATTTTCTTTTTTTTTTTCACAAAAGTGTTGCTTTAGCACCACATTTTTCACTTGTACAGAAGGTAACACCAAAACGTGGACCCCAATGTTTGTAACCCACATTCGTATGAGCAATACCCCCATGTAGTCAAAACGTTCTGTTTGGACAAGCAGCAGGACTCAGAACAGACAGAGCAATATTTGAATTTTGGAAAGCAAATTTGGCTGGAATACCATGTTCCATTTTCCGGAAAAGGTAAAGCCAACAGCTTGGGTCTGGTATTCTCAGGGTTGGAGGGCCGTGGCGCTCTCCAGCCTAAGAAAAGCAGGCCACAGCTGCCACAGAACTGGTGCCTCCATAAGATGTGCCAATTCTGGCGCTTCCCCTGTCTCTTCCCCCAGCCCTGGTGCTAGTGGCAGTCAGAATAATGGTGTTTAGGGTTGATTTCAGCTGGGTAATGTCCACTGACATCAAGCCCAGAAGTTAGTAATGTCAAGGCATCGATCAGATACCCAACATCACTAACCCAATCAGTTTGGACACAAATAAACACAACCAGAAAAATATTTATTTGAAAAAAACACTCCCAAACACAAACACATTTTCACCAATTTACTGAAAATAAAGTCCAACTTAGTCCGGTAATGGGTCCCTTGATTATTCTAAGTCTTACAGCATGTGGGGGCATCCCCCACATGCTATAATGTCAGGCATCGTGCCAAGAGACTGATGTCAGGACACACATGGGTTAACTGTTAACCCATGATTATCTGCAGAGCAGTCACTAGGGATCACCATGCAATCACAATTGATCCTTGTGTGAGCAATGGAATGATGACCTCATTGAGGTCATCCCACTTCAGTCTGTGCAGGTGCTGGCACCAGCACATCTTCCCGGAAGTACGCTTAAGAGGGAGACACTGCTTGAATGCCAGGGGACAGATCGGTGGGCCACAGGAGGATCAGAGGTGAGTAAGGGACATCGGAGGCTGAAGACGACAGATTAGAGGATGGGGAGCAGACAGGAACCATCACCAGCGCTGTGCTCACTGCTATTTTTGATAGAGGGATACGCAGGGG
The DNA here is from genome assembly GCA_033576535.1 of Allobates femoralis. Lineage (NCBI taxonomy): Eukaryota > Metazoa > Chordata > Amphibia > Anura > Aromobatidae > Allobates > Allobates femoralis. The sequence continues at coordinate 63,480 of JARQOC010000472.1, read as the reverse complement.
GGACTTTGGCAATTCCGGGGGCCCATGGGACCTTATGGGTATACATATCTCTGTCATCTGACATGTTTGAGCATGTCAGATGAGAGAGAAATCATTTTTAACCTGCGCTGTTATTTACCACAATGCTACAGCTGGTATAAGGTGCCATCGCTATTGGGTTACACATGTTACTAACACACACAACTTTATAATATTTATAAAGATTATATAAATGATGTTTAGAGCTATAATATTGGTTGATACAAAGGCGCCTTGATCTTCAGCCATCCCAGGTACTGGCAGCTGCATTTCCAAACTGTACCTTACCCAGGTGAGTATATCATGTGTCAGCACATCATCAGTGCTATGTATGTGATGGGGACTAAGTAGAGGAAACGTAGAGAGACACAACAGCTCACCGAGGCAGGAGATATATAAATCAGGTGCGGTGCTCGGAAACAATATGCTGGTTCCTGAAAGAGGTACTTTCGATGAAGAGAAAAAAGAAACCAGCAACCACTGAGAAGGTAAGTAGTGCCAGGGAACCTGATTCCAGCTATGTGTCACTTACTGGGCTGCTCAGTGTAGTTTTGATAATCTCCAGATGATTAAATAGTTATTTTATCATTAGAAGACTAATTGGCCAGCTGCCAGGTAGTCCAGCATATTCATGAACTGCTAAATCTTCAGCAGAGAAAACAGTAATTTTATCTAAATGACAGCAAGCAGCCCAGTAAGTGGCACATCGCTGGAATCAGGGTCTCTATATCTACGTTATGTAACTTTAAAGTGAGGTAGCAAAACCGTTGTGGCAGATTCCCTTTAATAAATAACATTTCCACGTGTGTACTTTACCTTAGCACAATTTTTTAAAATATTTTTAGTTAGGAAGTTAGAAGGGTTCAAAGTTTATCATTAATTTCTCATTTGTTCAACAAAATTTACAAAACCATTTCTTATAGGGACCACACAACATTTGAAATGACTTTCACAAGCCTATTCAACATAATATGCCCAAAAGTGACAACATTTCAGAAACTGCACCCCTCAGACTGATCAAAACCACATCCAAGAAACTTAGGAACCCTTCAGGTGCACTAAAACAATGTGGAAGGAAAAAAATGAAAATTTTACTTTTTCCAACAAAAATGTTAATGCAGCCTCAAATATTGTATTTTCATAAGGGTAACAGAAGAAATTGCGCCACACAATTTGTTGTGCAATTAATCCTGAGTATGCAGATACCACATATGTGGTGGAAAACCACTGTTTGGGTGCACAGTGGGGCTCAGAAGGGAGGGGGCGCCATTTGACTCTGAACAGGAAATTGGAATCAGTAGCTGAAACCATGTTGCATTTGGAGAGCCCCAATGGGCCTAAACAGTAGAAACCTCCCACAACTGATGCCGCTTTGGAAACTAGACCCCCCCCAAGGAATTTATTCAGCTGTGATGTGAACAGTTTGAACTCGCAGGTGTTTCATTCAATGAGCCGAGAAAATTAAAAAATACTTTTTTTTTCACAAAAATGTTCATTTAGCCTCAATTTTTTCATTTTCACAAGGGCAACAGGATAAAATGGACCCCTGAATTTGTTTCCCAATTTCTGATACCCCACATTTGGTGAAAAAACGTTGTTTGGGCACACAGCACAGTTCGGAAGGGAAGGAGTGCCATTTGACTTTTTGAATGACAAATTGTCTGGAATTATTAGCTGACACCATGTTGCATTTGGAGAGGCTCTGATGGCCCAAAACAGTGGAAACCCTCCATAAATGACCCTATTTTGGAAACTAGATCCCCAAGGAATTTATCTAGATATGTAGTAAGCACCTTCAACCCACAGGTGCGTCATAAAATTTTAAAATGTAGAAATGTGAAAATGAATTAAAAATACCTTTTTTCCCACAAAAATTTTGTTTTAGCACCAAATTATTTTCATTTTCCTAAGGATAGCAGAAGAAATTGGACCACAAAATGTGGTGTTGCAATTTCTCCTGAGTACAAGGATACCCCATATGGGGCGGAAAACTATTGTTTGGGTGTACTGCAGGGCTCGAGAGGGAAGAAGCGCCTTTTTATTTTTGGGGAAAAGATTTTACTAAAATGGTTTGCAGACTCCATTTACAGAGCCCCTAAGTGCCAGAGCAGCAGAAACCCCTCAAGTGACCATATTTTGGAAATTGCACCCCTCCGTGTTACAACTTTATCTCTGGAAAACAACCATGGAGTCAAACGCAGTTAACGTTGCATTATTAAAAACTGCAAATATGCCCTTGTAGTGCCCAGAATGTTGTGTCCAGCTCATGCTTCCAGAGAAACAGACCCGTAAATTAAGAGGGCTTCCTCGCTACAACAATGCTAAACATGTCGACGTTAACTGTGATTTAGACATTGTGGGGCTCAGAAGAGAGGGAAGCATTTTCATTTAGGAGCACAGATTTTGCTGAATTTCTTTTTGGGGGCAATGAACCATAGTGCTTTACCAGAACCTTTGTGCTACCAGTAGCATGGAAGCTCCCTATATTTCTGTTAGCAGATGACAGACTTGTATATTTGCAGGTTGAGTTAAATGCTATTAGTGGTGATTTGGGTACAGAATATTTTGGATCAGTTCACATTTATCCTGTGCTTCATGCTGAGCACTTACTTTTGGGCTTCTATCTACATCTCCAAAATACATGATACAGGTGAAACCACCGACAGATCTATTCACTAATGAGGCAGCAGAATTAATCTGGACTCTGTTTGCCCTCTGTTCAGTGTTTCGTATTTTCAAAGGAATACAAAACTGTGGTTGCACACTTTTGTGCACTCCTTAAAATATGTGTACAAAAGATGGACAAAAGATGTTCAAAGTGACTCCATCTACCTCATTGCAGTGAATTTTCCATTGGGAATTTTGTCTAAGGCTAGGGTCACACATGCATATTTCACTTGTTTTTTTTGAGACCTGCGTTTTCAAAAAATGCATGTAAAAATGCACCCATAGGCCCCCATGCAAAAAACGTATGCCCCAAAAGTAAAAACGCATGCCCCAATAGCAAAAACGCATGCCTAAAGTGCCATGTGTTTTTGGCATGCATTTTTGTGCTTAAGTGAGGAGCTGCCTTGAAAAACGCATGCAAAAACGCATGGTACCATTTAGTGCCATATAAAAACGCATGTGTTTTCCATAGGACCCCATATTAAAAAAACACATGCGTTTTTAAAAACGCACTAAAAAACGCAGCTTGCAGTATTTTTTGGTGCTGATTCAAAAACGCATCGAAAAACGTAGGGTGTCAAAAAAACACCTTAAAAAACACATGTAGAAATGTAAAAAAGCATGGGAAAACAAATGCTTATTTTTAAGGCACCAAAAAAAAACGCATGGCATGTGTGACCCTAGCCTAAATCACTCTTTTCGGAGATTTACACGTAATCGCTGATGTGAGCACTCAGCGTAGAGCACAGAATAAGTGTGAGCAGAGCATTAAGCCCCAGTTACCCGGCATGACGTTGAAACGATGTCGGCAACAATCTCGGGGGCGTGCGGTCGTTTTTGACATCATTCAACATTACTGGTAGATATCGTGGACAACTCACCAACTATGTTGCGAGCAGGTATCGTTCCCAAACCCCGCAAACGATCCCTGCTAATTGCTGTGAATGGGCTAAGTTGTTCACGACATCGTTATCGCGGTGTCACACAGAAAGATGCAGCAGGTTGCTGGAGTTGTGATCGTCAGGTTTTCCAACGTGTTGGTAAACCTGTCAACTCCGATCCAACGATTTATCATTGCAACTTGCCAGAGTCACACGCAACAAGGTCACAACGAGGTCGCTGGTACGCCTCCAAACCAGTGATGTATCAGCGATGTTGTTGACGATGTCGTGCCGTGTAACTGGGTCTTAATTGCAATCTGTGGGAGACAGAAAAAGCTAATGAGCAGCAGTTGAAGAATTGGCTTTATTACTATTTTTATGCTGTTCACCTTGTGACATAGGTTATTAGGCAGCTTTATTCGTTAGGTCGGTACGATTACAGTGAAGCCAGATTTATACAGGTTTTCTTAGGTTTGGCTATTGTCACATTAAAAATATTTTCTTTACAAAATAAGGGTTTTTGAATCAATCAAGTTTGAAGGCTATAGTTTTTTTGTTTTTCTGCCGAATGAGTCATATGAGGGTTTGTTTTTTTGACCATTTTCAACCACGTAATATTATTTGATTGCACTCTATTCCACTTTTTGTGATGCCAAATCAAGTAGACACCATAATTCAGGAATTGTTTTCTTTTTTTTTTACACTATTGTGTTGTGAAAGTGATAAGACCGCTTTATTCATAGGGTTACTATGATTACAGCGATACCACATTTATATAGTTTTTTTATGTTTTGCCGCTTTTACGCCATAAATACTATTTTATTAATAAAAAAAGGTTTTGCATTGCTGTATTCTGAGAGCTATACCTTTTTTTATTTTTTCACTAATGGAGCTGTATGATGGCTTGTTTGTTGTAGGACAAGATGACATTTTCAGCGGTACAATTTTTATTTATAAATTACTTTTTTATTGTGTTTTATTCCACTTTTTTGTCAGCTGCATGATGAAAGTACATTGTTTTTGCTACGTTATTTATTTTTTAAATGATGTTCACTGATGGGGTTAACTAGTGTGACAGTGTTATAGAGCAGGTTGTTACGGACGGAGTGACACACAATTAGTAGTTTTTTTGTTTTTATATCAATATAATTACCGTATATACTCGCGTATAAGCCGAGTTTTTCAGCCCAAAATTTGGGCTGTAAAGTCCCCCCTCGGCTTATACGCGAGTATACAGCAGCAGCCCCAGAGGTATACAGGCCCCCCCCATCAAGATCCAGGGCCCCCACCCTTGCGCGGAAAACCTGTAAAGTAAAATCATACTTATCACTGTCCTGTCGCGCTGTCCCGCCGCTGCCGACATGACGATCCCGGGCTTCATTCAGCGTCTTCCGGCGGCTTCCTGTGGTCACGGGCAATGACGTCATTGCCCGCGACTACAGGAAGCCGCGGGAAGACGCTGAATGAAGCCCGGGATCGTCATGTCGGCAGCGGCGGGACAGCGCGACAGGACAGTGATAAGTATGATTTTACTTTACAGGTTTGCCACGCAAGGGGGGGGGGCCCTGGATCTTGATGGGGGAGCCTGTATACCTCTGGGGCTGCTGCTGTATACACCCCTGGGGCTGCTGCTGTATACACCCCTGGGGCTGCTGCTGTATACACCCCTGGGGCTGGTGCTGTATACACCCCTGGGGCTGCTGCTGTATACACCCCTGGGGCTGCTGCTGTATACACCCCTGGGGCTGCTGTATACTACCTAAGGGCTGCTGTATATACCTCTGGGGCTGCTGTATACTACCTCTTGGGCTGCTGTATACACCACTAGGGCTGCTGTATATACCTCTGGGGCTGCTGTATACTACCACTGGGGCTGCTGTATACACCACTGAGGCTGCTGTATACTACCTAAGGGCTGCTGTATATACCTCTGGGGCTGTATATACCTCTGGGGCTGCTGTATACTACCTCTGGGGCTGCTGTATACACCACTGGGGCTGCTGTATACTACCTAAGGGCTTCTGTATATACCTCTGGGGCTGTATATACCTCTGGGGCTGCTGTATACTACCACTGGGGCTGCTGTATATACCTCTGGGGCTGCTGTATACCACACTGCTGGGGGCTGTATACCTGTGCTGGGGTCCACCCTCGGCTTATACACGAGTCAATAGGTTTTCCCAGGTTTTGGGGGCAAAAGTAGGGGGGTCGGCTTTTACACGGGTCGGCTTATACACGAGTATATACGGTATTTATTGAAATATATATTTTTTTGTTTTTTAATTTTTTTATTTTTCTGTGAGGTTTTAAATGTTTTTACACTTTTTTTTTTATATATGAGACATCACCTATTACAGGTCTGATCGTACCTGCACTGTACTGCAATGCTCGATCATTGCATAACGGCTGCTGTCACAAGCTTCACTGATCATGTTGCAGCCATAATTCGTGAGGCTTGCCTAAGTCAAGTAACCCCATGTCAGGTGACCCTCGGGTCATTATGGTGATGATTTGGAACTTGCAATTACATCGCAAGGATACCTATCAGAGAGGAGCTGCACACTCTCTATACTTAACAAGGATAAAGTGAAGGTCGATGGCCTTAGAGATCATTTCATCTTCAACTTCACAATAACAGTAATTTTGACCAGAGTTGCCCAAACGTTTGCATGCCAGTGTATATGGAAGACTGTATGACATAGGTCTGAATGGGATCTCTGAGGAAACAAAATTAATACAAAATGTTTTTGCACAAAGTTTAAAAAAGCCTGGGCTTTATTTATCAAAACATTTCCACCAGTTTTCTGGTTTAAAATATTTGAAAATTCCCATAATTTTGGCTAAGCTCAAGGCTGTAGTAAATGTATTATGATTTTTAGTGTTAACACACCATTTTTCCAAGTTCTGAAAATGTGGGTTGAGCTTGGGCAGCGCAGTGGTGTGCTAACCACCACTCATCAAATTTATGTTGAATGGTGCCAAAAACCTTAATCCAACAGGAACTGGAGTAGGATTTGTGGTGATGCGCACATAAAAATGTACGACATTTATCCAACACTCTTGATTTGTGAAACTGTGAATATCTGTTTCATGAGTCTCTGACCCCAGCATATCCCTTCATAAAGACTGGCATGAACAACGTTCGTCTTGATGAATTGGACCCATAGTGTTTAAGCACAAAGTCACATATTCCTTTATGAAGACATACATTCTCTGTATACAATTAAAGTTACAAGTAAATATTAGAGTGTTACGCTATAGTGATGTAGAAAGTGCTGGGATCCTATTACGCATGCAATAAGATCAACTAATCATACACTGATATATAAAAAAAAAAATAAAGTTGTGCTCCATGTGCCATTATTTTGAGAATTGTAACATCACAAGAAACATGAATGTAAACAAGCGTGCAGCTGTCCCGTCACCCACCTTCTTTCAACACGCTATGATAGATCTTTATGGATTAACTAATCAGAGGAACAAGATACGGTAAATATTTGACGGGCTTCTGTTTACCTCTGAATACAAGTTCTTGGCATAAATGCAGTCATACAATGACTTTGTGCCAACTCTTGTTTTTTTTCCTATTTACTTTGTGGCATCCAGGGCCAGCTCCAGGTTTTTGTGGGCCCCGGGCGAAAAAGTCTCAGTGAGCCAGCCCCCTTTAGCACATACTGCTGTGTATGTATGTATATATATATATATATATATATATATATATATATACAGTAGAATATATGTGGAACAGCACAAAAAAGAAAATAATTTGGGTGCAAGCGCTACTACCATAAATCCTTAGGTGTAGATATTAAGAAAAAATGAACAGCAGCACATCCTTTAAAAGTGAAAAAATGTGGATTTATTCCCAGGAGCGCAATGTTTCGGCTTGTCAAAGCCTTTTTCAAGCAGTACAGGACTGTGCTGTACTGCTTGAAAAAGGCTTTGACAAGCCAAAAAGTCGCGGTCCTGGGAATAAATCCACGTTTTTCACTTTTAAAGGATGTGCTACTATTCATTTTTTCTTAATATATACAGTATATATATATATATATATATATGCGGTTTAGCAAAGGGTCCACAGCACTCCCAATTGATGTAGCCAAAGGTATTAATCCAGCACAGGTACAGAGTATGGCAACGTTTCGAGCACAAGACGCTAGTCCATCCACCGCAGGCTCTTTAAAGTTTGTGGCTACGTTAGTCCATTAACCGTAGTTCATTTAAAATTTTTAAGAGTTCAAAGTTCAAAAAGGGAAAGTTCAGTTCAATGAGAGTCTATACAGTAAAGTCTCTGTACGCTCCGCGTAATAAAGGGGAGAAGTCTTTTAAAGTCCACAATTTTAACAAACAGGGGTTCTTATGGGTGTCTCGGTTTATGAGACCTGGTACCTCCCCGCCCCAGGCACTTTCTGTTCCTAACTTAATGTGCTTGGGACAGGGCCCAGTTCCTCCACCCTTCTGTACACTACTATTTACACACTTTTGTACAGTTTACTTATTACACATGTTTCTCTATGTGCTCTACCTTATACCCACTCTCTAAACCTAGACGGGGATTAGCCTCGTGTGCTTCTATGTGACTTCCGCACTACAGGTGTCACTGTCTCATTTGAGGTGTCTAGTGTTGAGTTTGGTGCAGGTGTTTCAGGCAAGCTTCTGCGTGGCTTTAGTCTCACTACTGGGCTAGCAGGTGTACAGATTGCAGCATCCTCGGATTCTCTAGCAACGGGTATTTCTTCCTGATTCCTGGGCACCTCTTCACGGAATTGGTAGAAGATTAATACAGGCACAATGATGGCTCCATTTTGTTGAGGTCAATCTTCTGGGAAATCTCCTAAGATGGTAGAGATTACTTTCTTATTTTCTGGAATTGGACTTAATTCTGGAGTTGGCTCAAACTCTTGAATGGGCTGATTGTAGGTTCCTTGATTTTCCCAACCTAGAGGACACTTTTTAAGGTGATCTCTGGATACAGTCTGTCTGGTTCTTCCACCATCTTTGCTGATGACGCAGACCTTATCGATGTCATCTCCAGAGTCTAGTAGGACATAGGGTTCACTTTCCCACCGATCATCCAGTTTATGATGAGTTCTTTTCCTTTTAAGGACCATACTTCCAGGTGGTATAGGTTCTGCTGGAGCATGCTTATTATTATCTCTTTCTTGCTTTGCACGGGACTTCTCCAGGTTGTTTTCGACACTTTGTTGAACATTTTTGTACTGTTCTTGTCGATGGATTTTCCAGTTTGAAATGGCATGATCTGCTTCAGGATCTACTACACCGATTTCTAAGTCTACGGGTAATTTTACTGTACGAGCTCTCATCAGGTATGCTGGTGTACAGTTCGTAGAGCTGAGTGGGATGTTATTATACATGTCAATCAGTTCAGGTAATTTTTCTGGCAATTGATTTCTTTCTTCCAACGGGAGAATTTTCAGCACGTTGATGACGATGTTGTTCATTTTCTCACAGAGTCCATTAGTTTGGGGATGAAACGGGGTTGTTCTGATCTTTTTGCACCCATACATCTGGCAAAATTCTTGAAAGATCTCTGCTTCAAATGCTCGTCCTTGATCTGTTAGGATACGTTCTGGATATCCCAATGGTCTGCAGAAGACTTTTTGGAAGGTTCTTGCAGCAGTTGCAGCTGTCAAGTCCTTTACAGGGGCAACCATCAAAAATCTTGAATAATGGTCTATCATGGTCAATGCGTAGGTATAGCCGGATCCATGGGCGTACCCAGCGTGGGGCAGGGGGGGGCAGCTGCCCCCCCCAAGAGGCTGCCCCCCCTCATGAGGAAGGGGTGAGCGCAGCACTGTGTGCGCGCTGCGCGCACCTAGTGTACTAGGATGGATGGTTTCGCCGCTGGCATTGCCCACATGTACTGTGACACACACTGCCTCTCCCCCGGTCCCCGGCGCTGAGAGCGATCACGCTGCAGGAAGCCGCTGGGAGCTCTGCTGCTTCCTGTTGCGTGATAGCTCTGAGTCCAAGACAAGTCCTGCTACAGTGGAGGCGGCTGCGGTGCTGGCGGCTCCTCCACCCTGCCGGCCCCGGGGCCCCCCATGGACCCGGAGAATGGAGGATCAGCCGGCCCTGAAGGATGGACCTGATGCGGCTGGTGGTGGAGCTCACTGCTCTGAGGGAACCTGGCCTGAGCCAGCGCCAGGTGAGGGAAACTGTGCAGCACAGTGCAGGGGATAGGGGACAGAGGAGCAGGGTCCCGAAGAGAAGAGGCCAGGGGGGCAGAAGGACTGGAACAGCAGGACAGAGGAAAAGAGGCCAGGGGGGCAGAGGAGAAGAGGCCAGAGGGGAAGAAGGATGGGAACAGGGGGGCAGAGGAGAAGAGGCCAGGGGGGCACAGAAGAAGAGGCCAGGGGGGCAGAAGGACTGGAACAGCAGGACAGAGGAAAAGAGGCCAGGGGGGCACAGAAGAAGAGGCCAGGGGGGCAGAAGGATGGGAACAGGGGGGCAGAGGAGAAGAGGCCAGGGGGGCACAGAAGAAGAGGCCAGGGGGGCAGAAGGATGGGAACAGGGGGGCAGAGGAGAAGAGGCCAGGGGGGCACAGAAGAAGAGGCCAGGGGGGCAGAAGGATGGGAACAGGGGGGCAGAGGAGAAGAGGCCAGGGGGGCACAGAAGAAGAGGCCAGGGGGGCAGAAGGATGGGAACAGGGGGGCACAGGAGAAGAGGCCAGGGGGGCACAGAAGAAGAGGCCAGGGGGGCAGAAGGATGGGAACAGGGGGGCACAGGAGAAGAGGCCAGGGGGCACAGAAGAAGAGGCCAGGGGGGCAGAAGGATGGGAACAGGGGGGCACAGGAGAAGAGGCCAGGGGGCACAGAAGAAGAGGCCAGGGGGGCAGAAGGATGGGAACAGGGGGGCACAGGAGAAGAGGCCAGGGGGGCACAGAAGAAGAGGCCAGGGGGGCAGAAGGATGGGAACAGGGGGGCAGAGGAGAAGAGGCCAGGGGGGCACAGAAGAAGAGGCCAGGGGGGCAGAAGAGAGGAACAGGGGGGCAGAGAGAAGAGGCCAGGGGGGCAGAAGGATGGGAACAGGGGGGCAGAGGAGAAGAGGCCAGGGGGGCACAGAAGAAGAGGCCAGGGGGGCAGAAGGATGGGAACAGGGGGGCAGAGGAGAAGAGGCCAGGGGGGCAAGAAGAAGAGGCCAGGGGGGCAGAAGGAAGGAACAGGGGGCAGAGGAGAAGAGGCCAGGGGGGCAGAGGAGAAGAGGCCAGGGGGGCAGAAGGACAGGAACAGCGGACAGAGGAGAAGAGGCCAGGGGGCAGGCAGAGGAGAAGAGGCCAGGGGGCAGAAGGCAGAACAGGGGACAGAGAAAAGGCAGGGGCAGCAGGGGAAGAGAGGCCAGGGGGGCAGAAGGACAAGAACAGGAGGACAGAGGAGAAGAGGCCAGGGGGGCAGAGGACAAGAGCAGCAGGGACAGAGGAGAAGAGGCCAGGGGGGCAGAGAGAAGAGGCAGGAGGCAGAAGGAAGAAAGCCAGGGGGCAGAAGGACAGGAACAGGAGGCAGAGAGAAAAGCCAGGGTGCAGAGGAGAAGAGGCCAGGGGTGCAGAGGAGAAGAGGCCAGGGGGGCAGAGGAGAAGAGGTCAGGGGGGCAGAAGGACAGGAACAGGGGGACAGAGGAGAAGACAAGTTGTAGTTCTCCTGGGCGGGCTCAATGTTCTCCCGCCGCTTGTCTGTGGTTAGTGTGCCTCATCTGGGACATCCTCAGCTCTGTGCTGTGCACAGACAATGTACCACCATGTCCCCAGCTCCGTCCTGTGCACAGTGTACCACCATGTCCCCAGCTCCGTGCTGTGCACAGTGTACCACCATGTCCCCAGCTCCGTGCTGTGCACAGTGTACCACCATGTCCCCAGCTCCGTGCTGTGCACAGTGTACCACCATGTCCCCAGCTCCGTGCTGTGCACAGACAGTGTACCACCATGTCCCCAGCTCAGTGCTGTGCACCGTGTACCACCATGTCCCCAGCTCCCTGCTGTGCACCATGTACCACCATGTCCCCAGCTCTGTGATGTGCACAGTGTACCAGCATGTGAATCATATACTGTCGCAGCATGTTGCAACTTTTTTCTCATCCTGAATCTGGATGAGAAAAAAGCGTCCGAAACTCGCCAATCAGCTATTAGGGTACCTTTGCACACGGCTACATTTGTAGCTTGTCACCAGGTAACTTACTGGTTGCAGTGAAATCATGGATACATGGTTCTATCTTGTTGCTGTGTACAAATGGAATCATGTATCCATGATTTCACTGCAACCAGTAAGTTACCTGGTGACAAGCTACAAATGTAGCCGTGTGTAAAGGTACCCTCAGAGATTGATTGCAATGCGAGAAAATCACGTGTTGCACTCATCAGAGTTTCACGCCAGTGTGTCCGTACCCTAATACTGACATCCATATAGAAATCCTACTGGTATGGGGAGGATTTATGGCTGTTAGTACTCCATACTTCTTGTTATTAACCAGTTAATGCTCTCTTGTCCACCACACTGCAGTGTCAAAAGAGGACGACAGCGAGGCAGACAGCAACATGGCATCAGAGAGCCCCTGACCTCGATATAGAAGATCCTCAGATCCCGGTATTGTGACATAATATTAAGAATAAAGTTTTTTGCATTTATATTACACTATGAGCCCCCCATAGGGGTCCCATCTCATATACAGCCCCCATAGGGCTCCCCAGTGGCATAACGAGTCTGATGGGCCCCGGTGTCCAATTTTACAACCTCAACGACCATGGCTTGCCCCCCCCTAGTTTTGATCCTGGGTACACCCATGGCCGGATCTACTTGGAGTCAGTTTTACATGGGCCAAGGCGACTAATTCTAAAGGCTGTTTGGTTACAATGGGATGAAGTTGCGCTTTCTGGCTCTGTACATCTTCCCTTCTCAGATTACAGGCTTGACAATCTCTGCACCATTTTTCTATGGATGACTGCATACCGAGCCAAAAGAATCTATCCTTCAGTAACACTTCGAGTTTCTTCCATCCAAAATGACCTGTTCGGTTGTGGTAGGCAGTTAAGACTATGGGGACCTCTGATATTGGCACGATGATCTGCCACGCCATCTCATGGGTTCTTGGATTTATATACAGCCGGCACAATTTATCTTGATACTGGAACAGTTTACCTCGCTCATTCCACAGATGGTTGGCATCAGACAGGGAATTTACAGGCAGCTTCGCTGACTCTTGGGTTATCAGTTGCTTGATTAGACCGACAGCCGGGTCTTGGTCCTGCGCCTTTTTCCAGTTGAAGTGGGATAACGGGTTCACTGCTCCTGTAGAGAGGTTTTGACGGGTCTGCTGGCATTGGGTTACTCTTACGTGATGGAAGGCAGGTAACTCCACTTCTTCCAGCTCGTCTTTATCTACACCCTCTTCTGATAAGTGAGGCATCCTGGATAGAGCATCCGCATTCCCGTTCTGGTGCCCGGCCCGGTACTTGATGGTGAATTGGTAGTTAGAGAGTCTGGCCATTCATCTCTGCTCCATGGCTCCCAACTTCACAGTTTCCAGATGGGTGAGCGGATTGTTATCCGTGTAGGCAGTGAATTTACTAGAGGCTAGATAGTGTTTGAACCTCTCTGTGATGGCCCAAACCAAGGTCAGAAATTCCAGCTTGAAGGAACTGTAGTTCTCTGGGTTCCTCTCTGTGGGGCGCAGCTTCCGGCTGGCGTAGGCGATTACCCTCTCTCTGCCGTCTTCCTTTTGGAAAAGGATGGCTCCGAGTCCCACATTGCTGGCGTCTGTATACAACAAGAAGGGCAGGTTGTAGTCCGGGTAAGCTAGGATTTCTTCTCCTGTCAGGGCATCTTTCATCGTCTGGAACGCTTCTTCTTGTTCCTTACCCCATCTCCACGGAGAATCCTTTGACTTGTCCTTCGTGGGTTGGCCCACTAGGAGGTCTTGCAGGGGAGCAGCCTTCTCGATGTACTCCTTGATGAACCTTCGATAGTAGCCCACCAAACCCAGGAATTGACGTACCTCTTTGATGGTTTTGGGTTCTGGCCATTCTCTGATTGCTGTCACCTTGTCTGGATCAGGGGCCACGCCTTCAGCACTGACTATGTGTCCCAGGTTCTGTACTCTTGGCTTTAACAGGTGGCATTTTGATGGTTTTAGCTTCATCACGTATTTGGCCAGAGCTTCGAACACCTCTCCTAGATGTGCGACATGTTCCTCGTAGGTCTTGGAGTACAAGATCACATCATCCAGGTAGAGAGTACCGTCTCGAAGTTCTTATGCCCCAGGCAACTCTCCATTAACCGCTGGAAGGTTACGAGTGCATTACATAGTCCGAAGGGAATGCTGTTGAACTCACATAGGCACATAGGTGCTGAGAATGCCGTCTTCTCTCGGTCTTCTTCGGCTACGGACACCTGCCAATACCCACTAGTGAAATCTAAGGTGGAGAAGTAATTGGCAGACTTCAACGCAGCTAGAGACTCCTCTATACGTGGTAACGGGTAAGCATCTTTGTGTGTTATGTGGTTTATTTAAAAAACTACTAGAAAAAAAGCAGCATCAGAAAAACTCACCATCCATGCCAAAGACAGAAAACCAAAAGCACTTACAGGACGCAGTCAGAGCCCAATTGTGGAGCAAGCCCAGCTGCTGGCTGATGAGTCGCCTCTACCAGCAAAATGTGGGAGGCGACCTGCCATGCATACACTAGGCCTGCATAGAGCACCATTCACACTGATACATATGATGCAGAGTGTCTGAAAGCTACCCAACCGCTCTGCTGCCTGAGCATTGGGCCGCACAGTACGATGCTTCTGCACCACTGGATGAACGGCGCCCCTATGGGCCCACCTGCGCCCTGGATGGATAAAACAGTGCAAAAGTTTTTTATATGATAAATAAAAAACCTTTATAGATGGGATTTTGGTTCATGTGTTGGCCCAAGACATTTAAGCTGATGACCCACGATCAAGGGATCCCATGCTCACCAGTCCTAACAAAATTGTACAAAAACTACTAGAAAAAAAGCAGCATCAGAAAAACTCACCATCCATGCCAAAGACAGAAAACCAAAAGCACTTACAGGACGCAGTCAGAGCCCAATTGTGGAGCAAGCCCAGCTGCTGGCTGATGAGTCGCCTCTACCAGCAAAATGTGGGAGGCGACCTGCCATGCATACACTAGGCCTGCATAGAGCACCATTCACACTGATACATATGATGCAGAGTGTCTGAAAGCTACCCAACCGCTCTGCTGCCTGAGCATTGGGCCGCACAGTACGATGCTTCTGCACCACTGGATGAACGGCGCCCCTATGGGCCCACCTGCGCCCTGGATGGATAAAACAGTGCAAAAGTTTTTTATATGATAAATAAAAAACCTTTATAGATGGGATTTTGGTTCATGTGTTGGCCCAAGACATTTAAGCTGATGACCCACGATCAAGGGATCCCATGCTCACCAGTCCTAACAAAATTGTACAAAAACTACTAGAAAAAAAGCAGCATCAGAAAAACTCACCATCCATGCCAAAGACAGAAAACCAAAAGCACTTACAGGACGCAGTCAGAGCCCAATTGTGGAGCAAGCCCAGCTGCTGGCTGATGAGTCGCCTCTACCAGCAAAATGTGGGAGGCGACCTGCCATGCATACACTAGGCCTGCATAGAGCACCATTCACACTGATACATATGATGCAGAGTGTCTGAAAGCTACCCAACCGCTCTGCTGCCTGAGCATTGGGCCGCACAGTACGATGCTTCTGCACCACTGGATGAACGGCGCCCCTATGGGCCCACCTGCGCCCTGGATGGATAAAACAGTGCAAAAGTTTTTTATATGATAAATAAAAAACCTTTATAGATGGGATTTTGGTTCATGTGTTGGCCCAAGACATTTGATCGTGGGTCATCAGCTTAAATGTCTTGGGCCAACACATGAACCAAAATCCCATCTATAAAGGTTTTTTATTTATCATATAAAAAACTTTTGCACTGTTTTATCCATCCAGGGCGCAGGTGGGCCCATAGGGGCGCCGTTCATCCAGTGGTGCAGAAGCATCGTACTGTGCGGCCCAATGCTCAGGCAGCAGAGCGGTTGGGTAGCTTTCAGACACTCTGCATCATATGTATCAGTGTGAATGGTGCTCTATGCAGGCCTAGTGTATGCATGGCAGGTCGCCTCCCACATTTTGCTGGTAGAGGCGACTCATCAGCCAGCAGCTGGGCTTGCTCCACAATTGGGCTCTGACTGCGTCCTGTAAGTGCTTTTGGTTTTCTGTCTTTGGCATGGATGGTGAGTTTTTCTGATGCTGCTTTTTTTCTAGTAGTTTTTGTACAATTTTGTTAGGACTGGTGAGCATGGGATCCCTTGATCGTGGGTCATCAGCTTAAATGTCTTGGGCCAACACATGAACCAAAATCCCATCTATAAAGGTTTTTTATTTATCATATAAAAAAACTTTTGCACTGTTTTATCCATCCAGGGCGCAGGTGGGCCCATAGGGGCGCCGTTCATCCAGTGGTGCAGAAGCATCGTACTGTGCGGCCCAATGCTCAGGCAGCAGAGCGGTTGGGTAGCTTTCAGACACTCTGCATCATATGTATCAGTGTGAATGGTGCTCTATGCAGGCCTAGTGTATGCATGGCAGGTCGCCTCCCACATTTTGCTGGTAGAGGCGACTCATCAGCCAGCAGCTGGGCTTGCTCCACAATTGGGCTCTGACTGCGTCCTGTAAGTGCTTTTGGTTTTCTGTCTTTAGCATGGATGGTGAGTTTTTCTGATGCTGCTTTTTTTCTAGTAGTTTTTGTACAATTTTGTTAGGACTGGTGAGCATGGGATCCCTTGATCGTGGGTCATCAGCTTAAATGTCTTGGGCCAACACATGAACCAAAATCCCATCTATAAAGGTTTTTTATTTATCATATAAAAAACTTTTGCACTGTTTTATCCATCCAGGGCGCAGGTGGGCCCATAGGGGCGCCGTTCATCCAGTGGTGCAGAAGCATCGTACTGTGCGGCCCAATGCTCAGGCAGCAGAGCGGTTGGGTAGCTTTCAGACACTCTGCATCATATGTATCAGTGTGAATGGTGCTCTATGCAGGCCTAGTGTATGCATGGCAGGTCGCCTCCCACATTTTGCTGGTAGAGGCGACTCATCAGCCAGCAGCTGGGCTTGCTCCACAATTGGGCTCTGACTGCGTCCTGTAAGTGCTTTTGGTTTTCTGTCTTTGGCATGGATGGTGAGTTTTTATGTGGTTTATTTGCCTATAGTCATTAGGAGAAAGAGGAGCACCACAAGGTTCTATTCAAGTAAGAGGTGGGTGCTCACCATGTCATGGAACCAACACATGAAAACAGCAGAAACAGACACGACATATTAGAAAGTATGGGAGCACACCCGTGATACTACAAAATATATACAAAATTTTATTAGAACAGTGTACAGACAAAAGGAAGTTAAAACCATTTAAAATTGGTAATTGGACCAGACAAGGGCACCATTATATTTGACAAATGTCAGATCAAACAAGTTGATTGCAGCAATTTATATATCAGCATAGACAGTCAAAAATAAATCAGAACCCAGCGGGGCTCAGAGTTTAATGTATAGGAAACAGTAGGAGGTCACTCCTAGGTCAGGGGATCAATCAATCTGGAAGTGAAAGTGTGTCACTACAGTTGGGAGTATAGTCTCTCTGCTTTACAAAGAATATACCACTATCTATGAGGGTTCACAAAACCTCTTACATGGATCTACCACTATATAGCAAGAGAAACAAACTCTGGGCTGAAACACCCTGTTAAATATTCACATGTATATATAGAATATAATGTGAGTACACTTGGGGGGGAAGAAGATGAACTCGGTTTTATCCATGTTGAGTTTGAGGAAACGAGCGGAGAAGAAGGATGAGATGGTGGACAGGCAGTGTGGGATTTTGGATAGCAGGAAGGTGATGTCAGGGCCGGAGAGGTAGAGCTGGGTGTCGTCGGCGTAGAGGTGGTATTGGAGGCCATGGGACTCGATGAGTTGGCCTAGGCCGAGGGTGTAGATGGAGAAGAGTAAAGGTACCGTCACACGCGGCAATTTTGCTAGCACTTTCATTGGCAATGTGCTGGTTTCAGTGAAATCGTGGACACATTGTTTTATTTTGTTGCCGTGTACAAATGGAACAATAATGTTTTCACTGCAACCTGCAAACTGCCAGTGAAATTGCTAGCAAAATTGCCGCGTGTGACGGTACCTTAAGGGTCCCAGGACTGAGCCTTGGGGAACTCCAACAGATAGGGGGTAGGATGAGGAGGAGGTGTGGGACTGGGTGACACTGAAGGTCCGGTCTGTTACATACGAGGAGATCCAGGAGAGTGCTAGGTCAGTGATGCCAAGGGATTCTAGAATTTGAAGCAGGAGGGAGTGGTTGACTGTGTCAAAGGCAGCAGAGAGGTCGAGGAGGAGAAGAATGGAGTAGTGTCGCTTGCTCTTGGAGGTCAGTAGGTCGTTGGTGACTTTGGTTAGGGCTGTTTCGGTGGCGTGGTGGGCTCGGAAACCGGATTGCAGGCGGCCAAAGAGGGAGCACGAGGAGAGATGGGAGGACAGTTCGGAGTAGACATGTTGCTCAAGCAATTTTGAGGTGAAGAGGGGGGAGAGATAGGGGACCATAGTTGGAGACTGTTGCGGGGTTGAGGGAGGGTTTTTTGAGAATAGGTGTGATGAGGGCATGTTTGAAGGATGAGGGGAAGACGCCGGTGGTAAGTCATATGTTGAAGAGATGGGTTAGGGCGGGGATAAGGACAGTGGTAAGGTTAGGGATGAGATGGGAGGGGAGAGGGTTGAGGGCACAAGTGGTGAGGTGTGATCGTGCTAGAAGGGAAATGAGGCGCACTTCAGTCATGGAGGGGAAGTTACTTTTGGTCGAGGGGGGTTGGTTGATAGAGAGGGAGGGCCAAGGGCATTTGGAATCGAAGCTTTCTCTGATTTTGTCGATCGTCTGTTTAAAGAAGTTGGCAAAGCCGTCGGCGGAGATGAGGGGAGAGGGAGAGGGTACGGGGGGGACGGAGTAGGGCGTTAAAGGTTATGAATTCAAATCGAACACCGCTCATCTCTAGTCTTCATATTCTCAAATACTCAAAATTTACTTCTGGTAATGCATTAACGTTCAGTGTATTCATATAAGTATCCCTTTCAATTTTGTGTGGTCCTTGGGACTGGTTCAGTATGGAAATGTGAACCAAAAAATGTTGTGCAGCACTGCTAAAATGGTTTGTGCTCCACTATCAGCGTCGCACATATCTGGGCAGGGAGCTTAGCTGAAGCTCCATAGCCAGCAATACAGAATAGCAGTCCATAGTCCAAACAATTGGGGAAGCCAGCACCCGTTCCAGTTTCAACAGTAAACTTTATTCAGGTAGTCACATAGACAAAGTTAAAATAGCATCTTGTCAGGCATGATACATCGTCGACGAGGCACTATGTATCATGCCTGACAGGATGCTGTTTTAACTTTGTATATGTGACTACCTGAATAAAGTCTATTGTTGAAACTGGAATGGGTGCTGGCTTCCCCAATTGTTTGGACTATGGACTTCTGATTAACTGGACACCAGCCGCTGCCTGTGCACCTGTATCAGATCTTTGGAGGCTAAGGTGAGCAATACCACTTCCCCTTCCATTTGGATTTACAGAATAGCAGAGTAGCTTCAAGGGAGCTTCCGTTACTGGGAGATGTTGGTGTAAAGATGTTATCAGCTGGTATGCACTAGTCACCAATGGAAGTGAATCTCTGGGGACCGGAGCAGAACCTCATGTTTATGGAATGTGCAAGGGCTCATACTGTATATAGGGGTTTGTGTGAGGGCTCATATATTATATGGAGGTTGTTAACATAAGGTTATAAGACGCACTTTTGTTCCCCACAAATTGGGGGGAAAACAGGGGTGTGTCTTACAATCCGAATCTGGAAAAAAAAAAAACATACCAAGGGGTGTTGTGGGTTTGCGGTAGAGGAGCAGAGATGCAGGAGGCAGGGTCCACGGATGCACGGAGATTGGGGGCACAGCTTCGGGCCTGGTGCTGCGTGGGTATCCAGTGCGTGGTGGGGGCCGTCATTTTCTATGGATGACAAAAGTTTATTTTAGATAAGGACTATATAGCTTCTTCTTTGTCTAAGACAAAAGTAAGGAATTTAGGAATCTGATAATTAGGAGTTGTAGAACACATCCACCTGGGTGTACAGATACTAACATTTAGTCAGTACTATGTATGTATGTTAATGCCAAAAGACAAACTCAGCCAATTGTAATGTTACAATGTATGCCTATATTAGTTTAAGTCGATGATGTAATAAACATCCTTTTTCCCTTTTGAAGACAAAGAGAGCTGATTCTGATACATTATTTAACTCACAGGGCTGTTCCTTTTTGTATGTATGAGATCTTTATAATTTTTAATTAGAACCACATACACAAAGTCTTATGCGTCATATTTGAGTGACTACAACAAATACATCAGCAAACATTAATACATCAGTACCTAAGTTCATCAGAAGAACCATTAACAGTATATGAATAGATCACCAGAACCAACATTAGTACATTAATGAGTTAGCAGAACTGTTTTCAGTACATAAATACATCATCAAAGCCATAATCAGCTCATGAATACATCACCAGAACCACCATCAGTGCATGAATACTGCACCAGAACCACCACCAGAACCTAGATACATCACCAGAAACATAATCAATAAATACACCAACACTGCCATAATTTGTACATGATAACATCACCAGAACTACCATCAGTATATGACTACATCACCAGAACCATCATCAGTGCTTGAATGTAAGAAACAATTTTAGTTCAGCAATCAATTTTCATATCAATTCAGCCCCACATACATTTGTATCGCATGAACCTACAACTCCCAGTATGTACTTGACAATTGTAAGGAGATGCTGGGAGTTGGTACTAGTTGTCATCAGACTGTGGACCATCAAGGATCTACAGTACTGATGAGATGCAAAGAAACATTGACAACCAGGTACCTTATAGGTGACATCTTTTCTGATTGTAATTATTCTATTTCTTTTGTTTCCATCTGGTACAAACACCATGATGACTTTTAACAGCCACAGCTCGTTTCTGCAGACATCCATCTTTGTCATTCCTATGGTGCACATCCCAACAAGGTGACTTTAAATATAAGAGTATTATTAAAATTCCTCCTGCATAAAAAAAATCTGTCCATACTATACCCTAAATAAACCTCCACACTGTGTGCTCCTTTGGGCTATCCCGACAAAGTGTCTGCTTTCATGTGCAATAACCACCACACCATGTGCCATAATGAGCCACAGCCTAAACCATGACTGTTCCTTCTTCAATTATTTGTATTTATATAATAATACATAGTGACCCTTGAGGAATTATCTGGCTATCTGGGTTCATATCAGCTGCATGGTAAAGTCAGCTCATTTCAGGATTGTAAATATAGATTAACCATGATTTATTTTTAATGACTCGTGTGCCTTTTTAAATGGTTTTAGCCAGTGTTTCTCTGTATGTTCTGGTTCTTTAATAATAAAAAATATTTTTAGGATCTCCCTTCTCCATACATGCCTTCTTTTCTTATAATAATATGTCCCCTCTCCAATGTTTTCCCTTATACTGTCTATATTTCCATTCTGTAACCCCATCAAGCTAACATCTCCATACTGTGCACTTATTACATGCCACCCTCTCTCCATATCCATTCTGTGCCACCTCTTCACACTTTGCCTTCATACTGATCCATCATGCTTCCCTCTCCAAATTGTACCCCATCCTCAAACTATACCCTTACATGGTACGATGGTCATTTCAGCCGACCATATAGTGTGATATCCACAACAGCCCCTGCATCGGGAGGGCGGTGACATCACCACGGGGGTAGGCTCTGTGGCACTGGGGGCTATCTCTCCCCTTGTACACTTTCTCTCTTCCTGTGCGCTCTCTGCCTGCCCGCTCTCTCTCCCTTTATGTGCTCTCTCCATTAAGTTGTCTACCTATGTGAGCTCTCCCCCTTGTGTGCTGTCTCTCTCACCATGCATTGTCTCTCTCCCCCCTGTGCTGTCTACTTCCCTCATGTGCTTTCCCCATTGAGCTATCTTCCCCCTGTGTGTAATGCATGTAAAAACCTGTATTTTCTATTGCCAGAGCAGGTAAACCAAGCAGCTACTGACTGCCAACCCCAGCTGCCTGGTATTACCTTCGTTGGCAATGAAAAATACAGGGGAACCCAATTTTATTTTTCAATTATTTAAATACCGTATATACTCGTGTATAAGCCGACCCGTGTATAAGCCGACCCCCCTACTTTTGCCCCCAAAACCTGGGAAAATCTATTGACTCGCGTATAAGCGAGGGTGGACCCCAGCACAGGTATACAGCCCCCAGCAGTGGTATACAGGCCCCAGCAGTATAATATACAGCAGCCCCCAGTGGTATATACAGCAGCCCCAGTGGTATTGCAGCCCCTATATACAGCAGCCCCAGTGGTATTGCAGCCCCAGTGGTGTATACAGCAGCCCCTATATACAGCAGCCCCAGTGGTATTGCAGCCCCTATATACAGCAGCCCCAGTGGTATTGCAGCCCCAGTGGTATTGCAGCCCCTATATACAGCAGCCCAGTGGTATTGCAGCCCCAGTGGTGTATACAGCAGCCCCTATATACAGCAGCCCCAGTGGTATTGCAGCCCCAGTGGTATTGCAGCCCAGTGGTATTGCAGCCCCTATATACAGCAGCCCCAGTGGTATTGCAGCCCCAGTGGTATTGCAGCCCCTATATACAGCAGCCCCAGTGGTATTGCAGCCCCAGTGGTGTATACAGCAGCCCCTATATACAGCAGCCCCAGTGGTATTGCAGCCCCAGTGGTATTGCAGCCCCTATATACAGCAGCCCCAGTGGTATTGCAGCCCCTATATACAGCAGCCCCTATATACAGCAGCCCCAGTGGTATTGCAGCCCCAGTGGTAGTATACAGCCCCTGTATACAGCAGCCCCAGTGGTATTGCAGCCCCAGTGGTACTGCAGCCCCTATATACAGCAGCCCCAGTGGTATTGCAGCCCCAGTGGTAGTATACAGCCCCTGTATACAGCAGCCCCAGTGGTATTGCAGCCCCAGTGGTATTGCAGCCCCTATATACAGCAGCCCCAGTGGTATTGCAGCCCCAGTGTAGTATCCAGCAGCCCCGGTAGTAATAAACAGCCCCCCCCTCCTTATCACGTCCCCCCAGGCTGCGGCAGCTGTTAAAATAACAAACACTGTATACATCACCTTCCGACGCAGCTCTCCGCTCCTCCGGTCCTGTGCCCTCCGCTCGCCGGCTTCTTCTTCCTTGATGTGCCGACTTCTGTGACCGCGCGCAGGAAATGACGTCATCTCCTGCGCCCGGTCACATGACACCGGCACATCAAGGAAGAAGAAGCCGGCGAGCGGAGGGCACAGGACCGGAGGAGCGGAGAGCTGCGTCGGAAGGTGATGTATACAGTGTTTGTTATTTTAACAGCTGCCGCAGCCTGGGGGGGACGTGATAAGGAGGGGGGGCTGTTTATTACTACCGGGGGAGCCATATTAAGGAGGGGGGCTGTGCAGTGCATTATGCACGGCATCCCCCCGCCGTTGATGGACGGGGGGATGCCGTGCATATTCATTGCACTAATGAGGCGGCCCCACGTGACCGCATGCGGTCACCGCGGCCCCCTCCTGCCTCCTCCAGCCCCCGGTCACAGCCCCCCCCCACACAGTATACCGTATGACCCGTGTATAAGCCGAGGGGGGGACTTTTCAGCCCTATTTTTGGGCTGAAAAACTCGGCTTATACACGAGTATATACGGTAAATACTTAAAAAATATTGGCCTGGGCTCTACTGTATTTTTTATTGCCAGTCAAGGTAACCCACACTAATAATTAAAGAAAGACTGTTATCACCTTAATGTGAAGGTGCTAGCAAGAAAACAAGGAAAATTAAAAAGTACATATGCTGCAACACGACACACTATGAGTATGTGAAATAGCTTAATGGTGAACAATGAATGGCAGGGCTATATGTACAGCTAACACAGATGTAAGGGAGGGTCCTGGCCTAGCAGGGAATGTGAGAAGACCCAGGGAGGAGAACTCCCACTGAGCATGGTCCTATTATCCTCTCTATTCTTTTAAATCCACCCGCAACTTCAGCCAGCCGGGCTGAGAATACTCCCTGGAGCCGGTGGTTAGTGCTGGAAACCCCGGAGAAGCGGTAATGCCCCACCACAGGCAGCAGGACGTGGGAGCGGGAGGCGGCGGTCACTCCCAAGATGGCGCTGCAGCATGCCTGGAGGCAGAGAGGGAAAACGAGGCATGCGAGAGGAGGATGTCAGCGGCTGCAAGGCTGCAACGGTTTGCCCGCAATAACAATGAGGTGGGGGAGAGTGCTGAGGAAGACCGGGACCGGACGGAGGAGGTGGACTCCAGCTCAGAGGGGGAAGATGAGGTACAGGATATGGTGGCCTCAGGAGTGCAGGGGACGGAGGGGAAGGAGCAGGAGGCACCAGAGGAACCTACTCCGAGAGATGTTTTCTCCCTGGTCTCATCAGTGAAGATGACACTTAATACTGTTGCAGTTCAAGTACAGAAGATGCAAGGGGAGATTGCTAACATTAATGCGGCATTGCAGAAATCAGATATACGTGTGTCTTCTGTGGAGGAGAGAGTTGGAGGAGCAGAAGATCAGATCACTAAGTTACAAAAATCTGAACAAAAATATGCTCAAAAATTGGCTGCAGTGTTAGCAAAGAATGATGACTTTGAAAATAGTTCAAGAAGGAACAACCTCTGTCTCGTGGGCTTCCCTGAGAAGGTGGAGGGACGAGACCCAACTGCCTTTATTGAATTTTGTCTAAGGAGGAAAATTGGTGATAACTTCTTGACGAAGGTTTTTGCGGTGGAAAGGGCTCACAGGGTCCCGATGCAGCCGAAGCCGCCGGGGTCTGAGCCTCGCACGATATTGGCCAGGATTCTAAATTATAGGGATCGGGACATTATTTTGAGGAAGGCACGGGAGGTGGAAAATCTAACATGGGATGGCCAGAGGATCGCACTCTATCCAAACTACTCCCCATTTGTATAATAACAACGGATGCAGTTTTCCCGAGTCAAGAGATGCATGCGGGAACTGGGAGTGCAATACTCTATGTTTTTTCCTGCCAAATTAAGTGTCACCGCTTTGGGTAAAGTACAGTTCTTTGTGACGCCGGAGGAGGCGTCCCAGTGGTTGGACATTAATGCTAAGAGGCTCAGAGCAGGAGACGGATGATGAGAGTCCCTATAGATAAAGGATGATCCAGTGCGGTGACCCCATGTTAGATGGAGATATGGAAGAATATTGGTCGTCTGCAGAGATGGATGTACTGTTGCATTGAGACATTTGCCTTAAGGATTATATTTGAATGTTTTCTTTATTTGGTTTACTTTTCTTCTAACTTGATTTACAGGTTTTAAATGGCTAATCTGTTGTTGTTGGTGAGGGAATGGTGCTATCGTGGGAGGGAATGACAAATATAATGTGAAAGGTTGATGACAATTTTGGTGGATATATTAGGTTGATACATGCTCATTATGGCGGGAGGGTGAAGGGAAGAAGAAAATGATGTGCTGGTATTAGGTATGGTGGGCTATGGGCGCTAGGATTTTGAGACCCGCTGTATTCAAGAGCTGCATAAGCACAGGGGATGGGATGGGACAGTTGAGGGAGGTGGGTATGGAGAGGGGAGGGGGAAAGAGAGGGGAGGATGGGAAGGCTAGACAGCAAGTGACGCTATTCAGAGTATGGTATAGATGGGCATGTCGGGACCATTGAATGCTCCTATTAAAGTGCTCGGCTGGAATGTTAGAGGGCTATCAGATGCCACTTGATCAGAAACCTGCCATAATATGCCTGATGGAAACCCACATGGTCAAAGGAAAACTAGGGCTCTTACAGAAGAGGTGGATTCAAGACTCCTACCATGCCATGTATTCCTCTTATTCAAGTGGGGTGTCTATTTTAATCCCTATGTACACGAAATTTGAAGTTGTGGAGTCATGTTTAGATGTGGAGGGACAGTACGTCATAGTGGTGTGTAAGGTGCAGGGGCTGTTAATGGCAATCATAGCAATGTATATCCCACCACCCTATTCAAGTAAAAAAATTACAGAAGTCATGGAGTGGACCGGACATTTGGGGGAGATATCGTTTCTATTAATAGGTGACCTAAACAATGTGCAATATGACTTCTGGGATAAGTATAAGAGTAACCCAGTTAGGACTCAGAGTCATACAACGTCTTTTGGTACATTTATCCAAGAGTTAGGACTGAGAGATATTTGGAGAGAAAGGAACCCAGGTGTGCGGTGTTTTCCTGTTACTCGGCCACTCATCATGCACTGTCTCGCATAGATATGGCTCTGAGAAATGCTATTATGGATGCGCAGGTGCTGAAGGTGGAGTATCTTCCTAGAGCCATTTCAGACCTTAAACCAATCTGTATATATGTTCAGTCAGGGGAGACACGGTTGGGGGGTAGATTGGCTGGAAGCTACACCCAATATGGTTGTGCAATATCAATATGGGCCAGATACAAAAAGAAATTGGGGAATTTTTTATAATTAATGAAGGGACTGTGGGATCACTGATTCTCTGGGATGCTATGAAGGCGTATCTAAGAGGCCTGTTTATTAAAGAGATTAGTATATGTAAATCTGAGACAAGACGGGTGGAACGGGAGAAAATGGAGGCAGTAAAAAGGGCAGAAGAGCATCTGATTTTAGGGGGCACTAGGGAGACTGAGATTCGGCTATGGGAAGCTCAGGAGTCAGTGGATAAATTCCAACTTGATAAAGCAATGAAGAGGAATGAGTTTAGGCAGTTAGCCTTTTATAAAGAGGGTGAAAAAGTGGGACATATGTTGTCACTGGTGGCAAAGGAAGGCCCCCTTCGTGTATTCTGTATATAAAAGTGATGGACTATGGATACCGCTGACATTGGATCCGCCTTTTTGGATTTTTATGGGATGCTATATTCCTCTGGTGTGGAAGCCGACATTGATCATATTATTACATATTTGGAGAGTCTGTAAATGCCTAAGTTGTCAGAACGGGATAGGGACAGCCTTGAGGGCCCGTTGACTTGCGAAGAGCTGAATGTTGCCCTGGCATCTATGGCCAATGATAAGGCTCTGGGTTCAGATGGACTCCCAATGGAATTATATAAACAGTTGGAGGATGTGCTGCTTCCGTAGCTTCAGGAGGCTTTGGAGCAGTCCAGGGAGGGGGGTGTGCTGCCGGTGTCCATGAGAGAGGCGGTCATTGTGGTACTACCTAAAGAGGGTAAAGATCCGAAACTTCCGGAATCATACCAGCCTATTTCATTGCTCTCCACAGATGTTAACCCACTGGCAAAGGTCTTGGCAAACTGGATAACTGATGTTGTCACTACACTAATACACCCAGACCAATCCGGCTTCATGCTTAGTAGATCCACGGCGGTGAATCTACGGAGATTGTATTTTAATATGCAATTACCAGCTGACAATGCAGGAAAGAGGGTTTTAGCTTTGCTAGATGCCCATAAGGCTTTTTTTTTTTTTTGAATCATTATGTTTTTATTAGAGTATTTTCAAACACATAACATAACATATTTAAATCAAATGAAATTGGACCCAAACATTGGGTACAGTGGTAAGTCAAGCAGTCAAATAGACAATTAAGTGTGCATCTATTCATTAAAGTACAATCAAAAAAATACAGATTTTGTTGGGACAAACAGGGGGGGGTGGATAAACTTAGGGAAGGTAGGGGAGAAGGGAGGGAGGGGAAAGCAGTTAGCAGGTCGGCTAGGGAACCCAAGATAGGTGGATGTAGTGCAATTAATAACATTACTTAAACTAGCTTCATCATTAGTCGCTTTACAAGTATGTTTAGTTTGTTATTACAACGTTATTATGCTGCGAGCTCACCCATGTGTCCCACCAATTAATGATTTTCGTGCGTTTAGCTGTTTCTGATGATAGGATCAGTTCGTAATTGAAGTGTAGATTAAGTTGGGAGATGACTTCCTGTATAGACGGGAAGGTAGGATTTTTCCAGTATTTAGTTATGCAGTATCGAGCTGCTATAAGTATATTTGAAATAATTGGTCTCAGTCCTCGAGGTAAGTCCTGAATTTCTAAACCTAGTAAGGCCATCTGAGGAGTCAACGTGAGATTGAGTCCGGTAGTAGTACATATCAAATGGTTGACTTGTGACCAAAAAGAGCGAATGCCCAGACAATGCCACCAGACATGTGTGGTAGTTCCGACTTCTCCACAGTTTTTCCAGCATAAGTTTTTCCCTGTTCGAGAACCTTTTGTGAAACTGGCAATTTTTTCTGGAGTCAGGTACCATCCGAATTGAAGTTTTTTTGCCTGTTCATGATGGTTCAAGCATGAGGTATAAGAAAGAGCATGGGTTGACGCCTTCATCCAGTCCTCTACAGGTGAGGTGAATGATAGGAGAGCTTCCCATTTCGTCATAAACGGGAGCTTAGACTCAGCTTGTACCTCTGACAAGGCCCTGTAAAAAATGGAGATACCCCTGTTGGCAGCTGATGTTTGTTTAAAAATCGCTATGACCTGCGGGGGACTGGCCAGTGCGTCTTCCATCGGGATGACTATGGATCTGAGAAAGTCTTTTAGTTGAAGGTAAGAAAAGTAGTCAGCGTTAGAAAGACCATATTTCTCCTTCAGAGCTATAAATGTTTGTATTTTGGTATTGAGCAGCACATCTGACAGTTGTTTAGCGCCCGCCCTCCGCCATTTTGCCAGGGAGAAAGCTGGAGAGTCTACACAGCACTCTACAGCCCTCAGAGTTATGTATCTATATAAGCCTTTCAGGAGTAAATGGCTGACCCCAGACCAAACTTCAAGCACTGCTTGCATGGACTTCAGAGGGAGGTTTCCGGGCTTATGGCGGAGGAGGTGCGACTCCAACAAGAGACGAGTTGAATTTTGTGGGGCATACCAGGATTCTATTTGTAGCCACAGAGGTAGGGAGTTTGCTTCAGCCTTGGGGATCCACCATATTTGTGAGATCTCCAGATTAATTGCTCTGTAGTAAAAGTGAATGTTGGGGGCTCCCATCCCTCCCAAGGTGGTAGGTAAAGTTAACGTTGAGGAACCAATTCTATGAGGTTTATTCATCCAAATGAATTTGCCCAAAATGGATTGGAGAAGGTTAAGGATTTTTCTGGGAAAGTGTATAGGGATGCAACGGAGATAATATAATATTTTTGGAAATAGTATCATTTTGGTGATTTGAATTCTGGCAATCCACGATAGCAGCGACGGGGAGTAAGATTGTATCAAGGACCGTAGTTCTTTAATTAGATAATCAGAATTTATTTTAACTATAGTTTTGGTGAGAGAGATTTGGATACCCAGATATGTAAAGGATCGGGAAATCCAAATGAAGGGCAGCGTCCGACGTAAAGTCAATTGTTCGTTAGCTGGGATATTTACCGGGAAAAAGGAGGATTTGGAAAGGTTGAGCTTGTAATAAGATGCTGCTGCGAATTCTTCCAAAATGGACATTAAAACCGGGACAGTTTGTTTTAGATGAGTGCATGTGAATATCACATCATCTGCATATAGATTAATTTTGTGTTCTATAGGTCCCACCCACACCCCCGATACCTCCGCCGTGTTACGCACTATAGATGCCAAGGGCTCCATAATCAGGGCGAAGATCAGTGGGGAGAGGGGGCAGCCCTGTCGTGTGCCATTCGTAATCTCAAATTTTTGAGATATGAAGCCAGAGGCACGGACTAAAGCTGAGGGGGAAGAGTATAGGGACATTATAGAGTCCTTAAATTGTCCAACAATGTGGAACCTATCTAGGACTTCACTGAGGAACCCCAGTGCACTCTGTCAAACGCTTTCTCTGCGTCGAGTGAGAGTAGTGCACCGGGGGCGCCCCCTCTCTCCATGATATCTAGCAGATTTATTAGCCTTCTTGTGGCATCCCTAGCCTGACGCCCTGGAATGAAACCCACCTGATCCTTACCCACGAGGTCCGGTAGTACTCCCATGAGACGACTGGCAAGGATCTTGGCGTACAATTTAATATCACAGTTTAATAGTGCTATCGGTCGGAAGTTACCCGGGGATGTGGGGGGTTTGCCTGGTTTGGGAAGAGTAGTAATAACGGCTTGTAAACCCTCCTCCCTGACCCTACCCGTGGACTGCCAGAACCGAAATAGTTTAGTTAAGTGAGGAGTCAATAGTAGGGGAAAAGAGGTGTAATACTTATACATATATCCATCGGGGCCTGGAGCAGAATGGCGCTTGGATGTCTGAATGGCTTTTTGAACTTCCATTTCAGTTATGGGAATATTTAGTTGTGCCACTTGTTGGGGGTTCAAAGATGGCAGTGTGGCCTTATCTAAAAATTTACTGATTATTGTTTTTGATGGTTGTGGAGTACATGGGTCATTTTTTAAATTGTATAAAGTTTCGTAGTATGCTCTAAACTGATCTACAATTTTTATGGGGTGTCTTATTTTGGAACCATTTGAGTCCAACAAATGAGAAATTTTTGTGGTGGCCATACGTTTGCGGACACGTCTAGCCAATAACTTTCCCGCTCTGTCTCCCATTGAGTAGAACCGGGCCTTAGATCTGATCATGTCTTTTTGTACTTTAATCAAGAGTGTGGTGCGGAGCTGTCTACGAACCTCTAATAGCTCAGCCGTTAAAATTGGGGAGGGATGGGATTTTTGTTTGTGTTCCAAATTATGAATTTGGGTGGTGAGGGTGGTAACCTTAATGGTGTGCTGTTTTTTCGCCCATGCTGATATCTTTATAAGTTTACCTCTGAGGACAGCTTTGTGTGCTAGCCAAAGTGTCTCTGGGGAAACGTCTCCTGTGTCATTTAAGGAGAAGTATTCTGTAATGAAACCTGATATCTCTTCTAGGTGTACAGGTGAGGAGAGAATATATTCATTAATTTTCCATAGTGTAGTGGGAGAGATAGCCAATGCATCCTCAAATTTTATGGAGATAGGAGCGTGGTCTGTCCATGAGATGGAGCCCACATCAGCTGAGAGGCAGAGCGGGAGCAAGGTACTGTCAGTCAGGATGTAATCAATTCTTGACCATGAGCCATATCTAGGTGACATGTAAGAATAATCTCTCTGTTCTGGATGGAAGCATCGCCAAACATCATTAAGCCCAAATTGCGTAAAAGTCTGTCCCAACTCTGCCCTATATGCTCCAAGTCCAGAGCAGTCCATTTTTTTGTCTGCTGGAGCATTTAAATCTCCGGCTATAATTTTCCTTCCCAATGATTGGGGGAGTAGGGTTTCCAGAGTTTGAGACAGAAATTTAACCTGACCTGTATTAGGGGAATACATGGACATAAGTGAGTAGGTGACATTATTTAATTTGCAGTTAAGGAGAATTATAGCGTCCCGCTGGGTCTATCGTAGAAGATATGTATTCAAACGTTAATCTTTTATGGATTAGTATAGCCACCCCCGCTTTTTTGATGTCTGCTGTTGCAAAGAAACTATGCGGGTAGTGAGGTGATTTCATTCTGTGTGTATCTGCTGCCAACAGATGAGTCTCCTGCAGAAACAAAATATCATACCTGAGCTTTAGGATTTGTCTCCATGTTAAGGAGCGTTTCTCTGGACTGTTAAGTCCGTTAACATTTACTGAACCGCATGTGATACTCATGGTGGATCATACACATTCACTTGTGGATTACAATCATTACTGTAGGGAGACCAGCCGACCTGTAGTGGGAGGGGAGGGTGGGGGTGAGGGGAGGGAAACACAAGAGGAATAAAAGAACAAATTCCATTAACTGGGGCAACAATAATCACAATCATCAGATAAGTAAACCTTGTGAACATCTTGTTCATAAACCTGTGGGTAGAACCACAGAGAAATAAAAACAGAGAGTGCCAACTGAAACGCACTCACGGGGCAGTATTATCCAGTATTTACAGGGATATGGAGATGAGCAAGTCAGTACAGTGGAGATTTAGAGTGAAAATAAAGTGAGAGAGCAGGGGGGGGAGAGAAAGTTCTTAGAGTGTGGGTGTTCAGAGAGTAAGAGAGACAAGAGAGAAAAGAGAAGGAGGGGGAGTAATAAGATGTGGTGGAAGGGCTGTATATGCCAAGAGAAGGCACACTTGGTAGGGGGAAAAAAGAGAGAGAGAGATGTGTTAAGATTTAGAATAAATGTAAGAAGAGGTAAGTGAGATCTGGAAAAGGAATTTAGAGATCTAAACAGGATTGTTCAGAAAGAGAGAAATAAAAGGGACAAGGATAGGTACAGGAACATAAAAGTACTAGAGTTCCTGATCTTCTCCGGGCTATCAAGCTGCATGGGCCTGCAGTGGTGTCACACTGTGAACCATTCAGGATCAATTCTGGGTTGTTTTCCTCTTTTCTTCTTTCCATCCCAGCCGATCTGTGGGCCAGGTTTATCAGAGCCCTCCACAGGGGGGGAGTTCATCAGTCCCCATTGTTTCAGTAGTCTTTCTGCATGAACAGGAAGCAAACAGACATAAGACTTGTCCTCTTTTTTGATAATAAGCTTTGTGGGAAATCCCCATCTGTAAGGGATATCATTATCCCTCAGGACTTTGGTGCAGTGCTGAAATGCTTTGCGTTGAAGTAAGGTTCCAGGTGAAATGTCCTGATAAACTTCAATATGTGCAAATTTATCTGGTAGTTCAGGACGAGATCTGAGGGACCTAAGAAAGTCTTCTTTCACTTCAAAATAATGCACCCTTGCAAGAATATCCCTGGGCAGGGAAGGATCCAGGTTTGATGGCTTTGGTATTCTATGTATTCTGTCAATTTTAAATTCTCTGGGGTCTGTGTCTGGTAGAGCTGCAGATAGGAACCCCTGCAGAAAGCTCCTCAGTTCCTTACTTTGCACATTTTCTTCCACCCCCCTCAGCCTTACATTGTTGCGGCGTGATCTGTCCTCAAGGTCCAGATTTTTGCTTTGGACCTTTGCAATCTGCTCCTCTAGTTGTTCGTTCGTGTCCAGCAGGGCATTATGAGAGGATATGAGCTCTGTGAGCTTTCTTTCTAATGAGTCTGTGCGTGAGCCCAGCTCTGCTATTTCACCCCGCACCTCTGCCACCATTTTCATCATGTCGGCGTGAAGAGAAGCTCTGAACTCTTCCAGCAGCTCCCTCATGCTGGGCGTGTGTCAGGGGGATCTCGGCAGCCTGATTCCCGCCAGCCGCCTCCTGAGATTGTGGACCGCGTTTGGCCGCTCGCGCTGCTCTGGGGGAGGGGGGCGCCATGTTGGGCTCCTGGAGCGCGAAAGGCTGAGGGGCTGAGAAGAAGTCGGATACTCGCCTTGGTGCTAGTCCTGCCACCGGCTTGGTCTTACCCATCGGTGCAGTGAGGGGTCCGGTCTTTTGTGGTGCAGAGGAGATCGCTGTTGCAGGCTCTGGAAGCTGGTAATGGCCGTTTCTGTGCCCGGGAAGTCAGGAGCTCAAAGTTATGCAGCCTCTGCCATTGCCAGTCAGGCCACGCCCCCCCATAAGGCTTTTGATTGTGTAAGGTGGGAGTTTCTGTGGAGGGTCCTGGAATATCTGGGTTTTGGACCGCAATTCCTCTCGAGAATACGTCTGCTGTACACCCAACCGATAGCTAAAATCTGGGTCAATGGCGCGCTCTTTGGCCCAATAGCTCTTCGTGGGGCACTAGGCAGGGATGCCCGTTGTCCCCATTGTTATTTGCACTTGTAATGGAGCCATTAGCTGCTAAATTAAGAGGGGACAGGGGAGTAGTGGGCTTTAAGTATGGGAGGATTGAGGAGAAGGTGGCGCTTTATGTGAACGACATTCTGTTATTCTTGGAGGACTCGGGTGTCTCACTAAAAAGAGCTATGTGGCTGATTGATCAATATGGGGGTTTATCTGGCCTGCGAATGATTGGCATAAATCTACGTTGTTCTCGTTGGATGCCGGGATGTCGTCAGTTGAGGAGACGGGAGGCCTCAAGCTGGTGGACAAATTCAAATATTTGGGTATATGGATTTCGACTCCGATTACAGCCTATTTAGATCTGAATTTGAATCCAGTCATGGAAATTATATAAGGAAAAATGGGTGCGTGGAATAAGCTGCCTTTATCGGTAGTGTGACACATAAATTTGATAAAAATGATTTTAATGCCTAAACTGCTCTATATCCTGCATAATACCCCAATGGCGGTTTAAACAAATTAACTCCCTATTCTGGAGCCTGATTTGGGGACAGAAGCAGGCCCGACTGCGGTTGGAATTGCTTAAGCGGCCAAAAGATGAGGGGCGGTTGGCTTTATATATTACATAGCAGCACAAGGTTAACATGTCAGGGGGTGGGCACAGAGGGCAACACACCCGTCGATTCAAAATGTTCTGGAAAATATAAGGGTAGAAGTCCATTGATAGTGAGTATGGAGGACGGATCTGAGCCGGTCGACAGGGTAGGGGGTACTCGGGTGCCGGGGCTAATGATGACTTTGATGGGGGATCACGACTGGTCGGTCCCTGGTCCCGTGCACTGGACCCTCAATGGTGAGGGATGGTGGGGGATAGGAAGATTGGTAACGTGACGCCATCTATAGAATCTGGTAACGGGTATACCAGCGCTGCTGTCAGCCGCTGAGTTGATGGAAGTGCAGCTCAGTGTAGTACAGCTCCCCACAGGTGGAGCTTTACCTCAAGGCAGCAGGGATGGATGAGAGGAGTTGTAGTCGCGTCTCTGCAGTCAATGCGGTGACTAGCGGCGGTTAAGCAGGCACACACACAGTGATCTTTGTTTCGGTACCTTTTACTGGTGACAGGGTAACAGATACAGTCCAGAGAAATAACCAGGTTCCCAGTGCAACTTGGGACTTCCACCTTGGACAGTTGTGAGGCCTCCTCTGTCTCTGTGCTCTGTGGTTTGGGGTAAGTCCTGCCTGTGACTGAACTCGCCGCTCCTTCTCGCTCTCAAGGCTGTACTCTAAACTGACTATAAAGTCCTTCAGCGGGGTCCCTGTTTCTCCTATGGCCCCAGGTCCTGGACTTGGTCAGTTTGAGTGTCTCTTACTTGACTTGCTTCAGGGGTTAACTCCTCCTGGTTCTCCCGGGGTTTTACTGCTGCAGTGGATGCTGGCAGCGTCGCAACTCCGGTGTCCGGGTGTACTATAAGGAAACCTCAACTGGTCCCTTTCCTTGATTTCCCTACTTCCTCTCCCTAGGGTGCAACACAGCGGTTAGTGCTCCCTGGTCCTGGGCCTGGATCCTTCCCAGCGACCAGCTCCTTGCTCCAGCTCTCTCCACAGACTCTCTGGAACTCACTACTAGGACTGACTAACTCCTCCCCTCAGGCCTGGATCTTTTAAAGGGGAACTGGCTTAAGGCAGCCAGTAGAGCTCCCCCTTCAGGTCTGGGGTGGAAGGTGTTGTGCGCTGTGTGAACCAAGGTGTAATTCCCTCCTTGCACCGGTGGATCCTGTAGCAATCCCCTGCAGGGGTGCCACAGATCGATGGGGGCGGTTGGGCGGCTATGTCCTACTATGCTCTTGCTACAAAATATTTGGGGGAAATTGAAATTACTTAGAGGAGTAACATCTCTGACACGATACTCCCCCTTGTGGAACAATGAGAGATTGCCGGAAAGTAAAAAGATGAGATGTTTAGTGGAATGGCGAGATAGGGGAATTGAGATGATTTGTCAGATAATGGATGCTGGGGTATGTGGACGAGCTGAAGGTGGATAGTACAGTTAAGGTGATCATTGCTAGACTGCTGCATATAGCATGGAAGTTAAACGCGAGGCATTGGATCGATGGGGAGCCACCATCAAGGCAGGCATTTGTGTCACAAACTAACTACCGTATTTTTCGCTTTTTAAGATGCACTTTTGTTCCCCCAAACTGGGGGGGAGAATGGAGGTGCTTCTTAAAAAGCGAATCTTTAAAAAAAAAAATTAAATATTACCGGTGGAGGGGTGGTGAGCGGTACGGCGGCTTAGCGGCAGCTTCCGGCGGCTGGGGGGCACAGCTGCAGGACCGGAGCAACGGAGATCTACCGGCTGCAGCGTTTGGTGGGCGCCGCCATGTTTTTTGTGCAGTCACTGTGCAGCAGCTGGCCGGTAGAGGTAGAAACCTCAGTTGGCCGCCTGTCTCCACTATGGCGGCGGCCATTTTGTTGAAGCCTCTACTGTTACTGAATGCAGCCGGCCACAAAAAACATAGCGGCTCCCACTGCTCGCTCCGGTCCTGCAGCAACAAGGTGGGAGACACCAGGAAGACAACATGTGCCAGTTGTGCAGGGGATGTGTACCAGCTGCAGGGGATGTGTGCCTGCTCCAGGGGATGTGTGCCTGCTCCAGGGGATGTGTGCCAGTTGCAGGGGATGTGTGCCTGCTCCAGGGGATGTATGCCAGTTGCAGGGGATTTGTGCCTGCTCCAGGGGACGTGTGCCAGCTGCAGGGGACGTGTGCCTTCAATAGGGGACGTGTGCCAGCTGCAGGGGATGTGTGCCTTCAATAGGGGATGTGTGCCAGCTGCAGGGGACGTGTGCCAACCGTAGGGGATGTGTGCCAGCCGTAGGGGACATGTGCCATCAATAGGGGACGTGTGCCATCAATAGGGGACGTGTGCCAGCCGTAGGGGACATGTACCAGCCGTAGGGGACGTGTGCCAGGTGTAGGGGACGTGTGTCATCAATATGGGACGTGTGCCAGCTGTAGGGGACGTGTGCCAGCTGTAGGGGATGTGTGCCATCAATATGGGACACGTGCCAGCTGTAGGAGACGTGAGCCACAAAATAGACGTGCCAGCTGTAGGCGATGTGTGCCAGCTGTACTGGACGTGTGCCATCAATAGGGGACATGTGCCATTAATAGGGGAAGTGTGCCATCAATAGGGGACTTGTGCCAGCACTGGGGGACATATGCCAGCACAAGGGGGCCATATCCAAATTGAGGGGGCTAATTATAGGATGAGGGGGCTATATCCCAGGATGAGGGACCATGTACCAGGATGAGGGGGGCTATGAGGGACATATACCCGATATGATTTGTAAGATGGACACTGGCATTGTAAGATGGACCCCATTTAACATTAAAAATTATTTTTTTCTCCTTTCCTTCACCAAATTTGGGGGTGCGTTTTATAATCAGGTGCGTCTTATAAAGCGAAAAAATACGGTATATCTCTCGGTTGGAAAAGGGGATTTATCGTAAACGTGGGAAATTGAGTTTGTATGAAAAACTGTGGACACGGTGGCTGGAGCATGGCTCTCACTAAGATTCAGTGTGGCTGAGGAGGAGCGGATAGTCTGGGGTGCAAAAGGGGCGTTCGACGATGCTTCTATGATGTGATGATGTCTATGCCTTTATTGTCACTTGTACATAAGCTTGCTGTCTAGGGGGGAGGATGAGGGGAGGGAAATCTTATCTTGGGTGATTTTCTCTTTTAAAAAGAAAACAAAATGACAATTGTATCGTTGTTTGAACGGTGTATTTATGACGTGTTTAATAAATATCACCTAATTTAAAAAAACACAGATGTAAGGAAAGGGACATGGCAAAACTGCTTGAGAATGTAATGAAACTTGAGAAAACTTAGCTTTAGCAATGATCACTGTGAAAGTACCCGATAACCGCGCCAAGGCGTTTCTAATCTTATCGGGTCCTAACTGTGTGCCTCTACTAGTGGTATAATGCTGCATGTGTGGGTTTTATGCCTCTGTATGCATAAATCACTTAGCTGTAGGGCTTTAACTCCTAGCATCCACATACAAATTAATATAGCCAGCAGAGAAGACTGGTGTCAGGAAAGTATGAATAACCTCAGCTGAGCTGTAATAGGACAGAGACAAGGAGCAATAGAGAACAAGTAATAACCGCACACCATAGAAAGATAAGGAAAGGTAAATGTACATAGACCATCGGCATTTAGAAACGAGATTATCCAGCTGTGACTCAGCAAGCAAGAAAACTGACCATGCAGGACAAGGTCTCAAGATCAAGTCGTGAGGCATGACAGTACCCCCCTTTCTATGAGCAGGCCCCAACATGTGATGTTGCTGATGGAATTCACAAATAAGGTGATCTGCAGGAAGACCTCCCAAACACACCCAAAGTAGTTATTTCTTGGACACCGTAATACAAATCATGATATCTTAAGCAATGATGCATGAGCTTCATTATTTCACAAATACGCCATATAGGTTTAGGTGTTTAATGCACCTTTAACCAAATCCCACCAGCAGTGAATCCTACATGGAGCAAAATATAAAAGAAAATGTAAAAGAAAATTGACAATAGAGAGAGAGAGATCCAGGCAGGCACGAACTATTCTGAGCATGCTCAAACATTCCGCGCATGCTCAGTATGAAACCTGATCCAGCTTGGCCACAATCACCAGCATCATAATGCAGCTTAATAGACATCAGTGCGTTGTTTTGCCATATTGCGCCTCATCTGGACACATCATTTTGAAGCACCAAAAAGATCACAACATAATGCGGCCGGGGGTGCGGACAAAGCGCCACACTCGTCTGCATCTGTCGAAATTCTGAAGGCACCTGATTTCCCTGGCTCCCCATGTTAAGTAAAGGGGTGCATGCCTGATCAGGATGCATCAGGATTTCAGCGGACACCGATGCAAGACAGAAAAATGCCAGTGTGAAACCACCCTAAAATCCATTAGAACTGTATGAGGCTGGTTTAATGCAACAGTCTGAAAGATGTCACCTTATTCTCCACTTTCTGTTTAATCCCGTATTCTGAAGAATAAAAAACATTGGCGCTCAATGTCTTTAAAACCTGTGAAAACACAGGAAAGATTTCTTTATTTATTTATATATGGCTAAAAAATTGGAGCTGCTAATAGGAGGCAGGTACAACGTCTACACCTGTCAGAATAGGAAAAATACAGTGTATAAGAACCTATTGGCAACACGATAGGTCCTTATACACTGTAATAATTCAGTATTCTGACTCAATAATGTGTAAAACTAAACTGGATAATAATAAGAGGCTATCTTGACATTATCTGTGAGGACTATTGGAGATGTAATTAATAATATAAATAAAATAATAATAATATTCCATTACAGTATAATTGCTAGAATGCAACACTTACAAAATGATTAATCTCTAAATAAACATGCTATTTGTAGATTAAATGGGCAGTCCATAGCATACATTTTTTTCTAAACAGCAGGAAAATAATACTTTATAATAAAAAATGCTTTAAAACATTACTTACTTGTTTAAACCTGTGGTTTCCACTGGTCTTTCTTTATCTTACTGTAGCTGATCTCATGCTGTAAATACAGATGTATTGAAGGTTAGCAATTAGTGATGAGCGAGTACCAAAATGCTCGGGTGCTCGATGCTCGGGCCGAGCATCCCAAGATGCTCGTGTACTCGGCCCGAGCACCGAGCCCAATGTTATCCTATGGGAGACCCGAGTATTTTTATGAAATGACCGCCGGCAGCATGTAGAAACCCTAAAAATGTCACAAAAGTCTCAGAAGAGTGCTCAAATGACATGGCAACACCATGGGGAAGACCCCTGTAAGCATTTCTCACTCAAAAGTCACAGCTGTGAACAATGTTGTTCGAGTTTCACGCCAATTTTACGGAGTCACCAGAAAACCTTCCAAAATGACACCAAAATGAATATTCAGGGTGGAAATGTTAAGGGCACATACCCAATAGTGAGGTACAGCTGGTGTATGTAAATATTTTTGATTACATGAAAGATTTTACGTGA
Organism: Allobates femoralis; assembly: GCA_033576535.1. NCBI lineage: Eukaryota > Metazoa > Chordata > Amphibia > Anura > Aromobatidae > Allobates > Allobates femoralis. The sequence continues at coordinate 24,102 of JARQOC010000472.1, read as the reverse complement.
AAACATTGTGCGGCACTCCGATGTCCCTGAGAAGAGACGTACATGAAGCCCTGTCTTGACATAATGTGCCCATTTTGAGGAAGTGGGTATATTGTAGTATTTTCCTTTACCAGGGCAGTCCAAAATTGTGAGGTTCAACAATGCCCTGGATACAGACGTGCATGAGGGCCTGTAAACCTGAAGTGGGTGTATTGTAGTATACCCCTTTGGCAGGGCAGTCCAAAATTGTGAGTTTCAACAATGCCCCTCGATACAGACGTGCATGAGGGCCTGTAAACCTGAAGTGGGTGTATTGTAGTATAGCCCTTTGGCAGGGCAGCCAAAAATTGGGAGGTTCAACAATGACCCATGCATACAGACATGCATGAGGGCCTGTAAACCTGAAGTGGGTGTATTGTAGTATAGCCCTTTGGCAGGGCAGCCAAAAATTCGGAGGCTCCACATTGTCCCTCGATAGAGACGTGCATGAGGGCCTCAAAACATTTTTCCCATTGAAAAGGAGCGGGTCTCCTGTCGTTGTAATGCCCATTCTAAAAGAATGGGTGAAAAAATTTACCACTGGGGGTATACCTGAAACAACAGCCTAACTATTGTAACGGTCATCATGGTGGCACATGAGGAGAAGGAGGAGCAGTCCAGCGATTAGCCAAAGTCCAGAAGTGTGTACCCATGGGTGAGTGGAGGTACATGGCAAATTCCCATAACAAAATTTAAATTCCGCTGTCATTTGTTGGTGGTGTGGTGAAGTCTGGCCCCATCCAACCCTTGTTCATCTTGATCAGAGTCAGCCTGTCAGCATTTTCAGTTGACAGGCGGGTGCGTTTATCAGTAATGATTCCACCAGCGGCACTGAAAACACGCTCTGACAAAACGCTAGTGGCAGGGCAGGCCAGGACTTCCAAGGCGTAGAGAGCCAATTCATGCTACGTGTCCAGCTTGGAGACCCAATAATTGTAAGGCACAGAGGAATCTCGCAGTACAGTTGTTCGATCTGCAAGGTACTCCTTCAGCATCTGGCCAAACTTAGCATTTCTTGTGGCACTACCCCGCACCTCAGGGGCTGTGGTACGTGAGGGGCTGAGAAAACTGTCCCACATCGTAAAGACTGTTCCCCTACCTCTGGCGGATTGGACTTGTGCCCCTCTCGGCCGTACGCCTTGGTTGTCCACCGATTCCTGACCTATGCCGCTAGCGTTTTGTGAGGGGAATGCTTTGCCTACTTCCGTGACTATGGCCTTCTTGGAACTGCTGCATTTTGGCTGACCTCTCCGCCTCAGGAATGAGAGACATAAAGTTCTCCTTGTAGCGTGGGTCTAAGAGTGTTGCCAACCAGAACTGATTGTCGGCCAAGATGTTCTGAACGCGAGGGTCACGAGCCAGGCAGCTTACCATAAAGTCAGCCATGTGCGCCAGACTCTTAACAGCCATCACTTCAGTATCCTGACCAACACGATGACTGAACATGCTGTCCTCCTCCTCCTCATCTCCCCTATCCTCTGGCCAGCCACGCTGAATCGAGGGTATGACAGGTGTGCATGTCATATCCTCAATTTGGCCAGAGAGTTGCTCCATGTCTTCATCCTCCTCCTCCTCGTCATAGTCCTCCACTGCACGTTGTGATGAGATGAGGCTGAGCTGTGTGTTATCACCCCACCCACTACTGTTTCTTGCACCCTGCTTCTTACTGCCTGTTGGGATGCTACGCCTCCCTCCCCTGTGCACTGCTGTCCTCGCTCTGCATATCCTCCTGCCAGGTTGGGTCAGCTACTGGATCATCCACCACTTCGTCTTCCTCTTCCGCACCCTGATCCTCCTCCTGACTTCCTGGCAATTGTGTCTCATCATCGTCCACCCCTTGTTGAGACACGTTGCCAACGTTCCGTTCGTGAGAACGTGGCTGCTCAAATATTTGCGCATCTGTACATACCATTTCCTCATCACCCACTTCAACAGGAGCTGGCAAGAGGCCAGATTGTGCGAATGGATACGTGAACAGCTCTTCCGAGTGTCCAAGTGTGGGATCAGTAATGTCCGTGGACGTGTACTCGGCCTGGTGGTAGGAAGGAGGATCAGGTTGGGAAATGTGCGGTGCAGTATCACGGCTACTGACACTTGACCGTGTGGAAGACAGGGTGTTTGTAGAGGTGCCAATCTGACTTGAAGCATTATCCGCTATCCAAGTAACAACCTGTTGACACTGGTCTTGGTTCAAGAGCGGTGTACTGCTGCGGGCCCGAAGAATTTGGGACAGGACGTGCGAGCGAGTAGATGTGGCACTTTGTTGTTGCGAAATTAGTGCTTGCACATGACCTCAGCCTCTGCCTGCACCACCATCACGTCCACTTCCTTGTCCCTTGCCAACACCCTTGTGCATTTTGCCTGTATACAGCTACAACAGTCTGGTGACTGTTCTGGTCACAGGAAAGCTGGATATTAGAGCCTGCCTGTATAGAGCTAGTCAAGTACAACAGTCTAGTGACTGTTCTGGTCACAGGAAAGCTGGATATTAGAGCCTGCCTGTATAGAGCTAGTCAAGTACAACAGTCTGGTGACTGTTCTGGTCACAGGAAAGCTGGATATTAGACCCTGCCTGTATAGAGCTAGTCAAGTACAACAGTCTGGTGACTATTCTGGTAACAGGAAAGCTGGATATTAGACCCTGCCTGTATAGAGCTAGTCAAGTACAACAGTCTGGTGACTGTTCTAGTCACAGGAAAGCTGGATATTAGACCCTGCCTGTATAGAGCTAGTCAAGTACAACAGTCTGGTGACTGTGCTGGTCATAGGAAAGCTGGATATTAGACCCTGCCTGTATAGAGCTAGTCAAGTACAACAGTCTGGTGACTGTTCTGGTCACAGGAAAGCTAGATATTAGACCCTGCCTGTATAGAGCTAGTCAAGTACAACAGTCTGGTGACTGTGCTGGTCACAGGAAAGCTGGATATTAGACCTTGCCTGTATACAGCTAGTCAAGTACAACAGTCTGGTGACTGTTCTGGTCACAGGAAAGCTGGATATTAGACCCTGCCTGTATAGAGCTAGTCAAGTACAACAGTCTGGTGACTGTTCTGGTCACAGGAAAGCTGGATATTAGACCCTGCCTGTGTACAGCTAGTCAGCTCCAACAGTCTCCTGAGGACTGTTCTGGTCACTGGAAAGCTTGGACTCCGATCTGGATCACCCTGCCTATATCCTCCTAGATTAGTCCTGAGAAGGACTGTTCTGGTCAGCAGCAGTTTGCAGCCCTGCTCCGGATCTACCTATGAGGGCCGCAAATCTGTCCCTAAGCAGCAGCAGCAGACACTCTCCCTACACTGACTCTCTGGATGGCTGTGTGCAGAGCACATTGTGGCCGGGTCTTATAAAGGCTCGTTCACGCTGTGCGGGACGGCCAATCACTGCAATGCCACAACTAACAGGGCTGTGGCATTGCAGTGACTGCCAGCCAATCCCTGCATGTGGGCTGGCTCTCTAAAGAGCGCCAACATGCAGGGATGAGGACCCCGAGTACAGCACGAGTATCGCGAGATTACTCGGTACTCGTTGAGTAGCCCGAGTACAGTGATACTCGTGCGAGTACCGAGTAGTCACAAGCGTACTCGCTCATCACTATTTAGCAATGCATCTTAACCACTTGCCACACAAGAGTAATGGGGCCGTCACACGCGTCAATGTTGTCAGTGATCTGATCGCTGACGACATTGACGGATGATCGCTGGTGAGCTGTCACACAGGCAGACTCACGAGCGATCATTTTACCAGCGACATCGTGGTAATGATTTAAATATCTTTTCCACGATGTCTGCAGGCTGGTATGCAGGGTAAACTGCGGGTAACTAGGCAGCGCGCACTGCCTAGATACCCCATGTATACCTTAGCTACCAGCCTTCTCCGCTCACCGGCTGGTATCTAGGGTACACAGAGGGTAACTAAGGTCCCTAGTTACCGCTGTGTACCTTAGATACCAGCTGGTGAGCGGAGAAGGCTGGTAACTAAGGTATACATCGGGTATCTAGGCAGCGAGCGCTGCTTAGTTACCCGCAGTTTACCCTGGATACCCGCTCCCAGCACTTCCTGAGAGGCGCTGGGAGCCGGCTGATCGCGACTCCTGGTGTCACACGCAGCGATGCTGCGTGTCCACCGGGCGACCATTGCCAGGTTTTAGAGCAAGTCCCCTGTCACACGCATCAGTATCGCTGCAACGTCACGTGCAGCAGCGATCGTGCACGCGATATTGACGCGTGTGATGGCCCCATTATTTCACTCATATGGTATCTTTACACGCAGCTACAGGTAACAGGTTTTCCACAGGTAACTTACTGGTTGCAGTGAAATCATGGAGACATGGCTCTATCTTGTTGCTGTGTACAAATGGAATAATCTCTCCATGATTTCACTGCAGCCAGTAAGTTACCTGTGGAAAACCTGTTACCTGTAGCTGCGTGTAAAGGTACCAATAAGGATTAAGGCTACATTCACACAGTGCATAATTGCACTGTTATTGCTGTGTTTCTTACGGATCCGCTAATAGCTGTGGAATGCGGTGAAACGCATTGACGTTAGCTGTCCCAGCCAAGTCAATGCATTTTACTATTTGGCATTTAGACACTTTGCTTTTTACAGATCTGCCCTTGGGCTCAAAAGCGGATATGTAAAAAGAAGTGACAGGTCCATTTCTTGGCGTTTTTTTGCCTGCGCTAATTACTCACCTCTATGTGCTCCCCTGGTGATCTCCAGCGATGTTCCATCATACTGATGCCACAGAACCTGCGGGAGGACCTGGCACTGTACCATGTGACCGTGTGACATAACCCAGTCACATCATCAGGCCGCAGGCTCCTAGAGGCAAGATCACTGCAGCCTCTGGTGATAAGAGGACACCATTGGTGGTAACCTTGGGAGCGCGGGAGAGGTGAAAATAATGACTCACCCAGGCCAGGGTACTCAGATCTCAGGCGGGCAGTCTGGAGATCACGGGTGGCTGCCTGAGACTATGGCCCTGGTGGTCAATGAATAAGGGGAAAATAAAGTAAAGTTTGTTCGTGACGCCACCTGCAGTACCTGGTGATGCTCACCAGCGCCGCTACAGTCCTCCGGTGGTCGATGGTATTGCAGCAATGATGGTGTAGTCCTCCGCAGGCAGGACTGGACCTCCAGGGCAACGATTCTGTGAAAGGAATCAGTTTGTGCAAGGAAAGATGCAGCAGTGTCGAGAAGTCACTTCACCGGGTACTTTACTGGAACTCAGCAGTCATTACAGTTCACAGTGCAATATGATGTTATCAGACAAATGGTTACGGGTGGCTGCAAGTAGGTTTTATGGTAGGTAAACGTAACCCTCGTATATGCCTTTCTTGTTCCTCTTGTTCCCTTGCACAAAGCAACAGACAGACTCACGGTTTGTTGGTTCCTCAGTCCTTTTACTAGTGCGACTAGAATACTGACAGGCGTTGGAATACGGAGTCCTTGCATCTGAGAGCAACTTGGGGTTCTCCTCACCCAACAGGTTCTGACCAGGCCTCCTTGCTGCGCCTTGTTGGTAAGTCCCTGCGGCTGCTTAAGCTGAACTGCTGGCCCTCGCTCTCTCCTGCTTAGTGCCGGTATGGCAGGCAACTCGAGTCCTTCTCTAGCGGCATGTCTCAGGCGGCTGTTCCTGGGCTCTTTACGCTGATTTGCACAGGGTGGCTGGGGAACTTGAAATTTGCCACCTTCCAGTATTGGCTGCCGGGTCGTTAGGCCCTGCACAGCCTCAGACTCCAGTGTCTGTTTCTGTGGCGCTTCTCCTCTGGGGTGAGCAGGAAACTGCTCCGCTCCCCAGGTTTTCCTCTACTTCCTCAGACCCCTGACTTGGGTCCCTCACGCTAAACTGCGCTGTCCTGGGACGAGCTTAGCAATGTTCCAGTCCACAGGTTGTCTTCTCCAGCCCTCTTAGTAACTGAACTCCGCCCCAGACCAGAATTTATAGTTGTGAGCGGTTTCTGTCTGGTGTGGATACCCTCTATTGCTTTTAAGCGTGACACTACCGCCTGGGGGCGATAATAACACTGTGGCACTTAGACCCTGGGGTGCCGCACATCACACATACCTAAATCAGGAGCTTGTGAGCACAGCTGTGATATGTGAAGAAATTAATTTATTCTGCACTAAGCACAAAGGGGGTTATCTCCAGCTTCATCTTCCTCAATGTTTATTCGTTTTTCAGTTGGGTGCACTCAGTCTCCATTCACTGCTGTCAAACTGACAGAAGGAAGGAAAAAATTAAAGATCACTGAGCAGAACATGGGTAAAACATATTTCTTCACACATCACAGCGATGCTCCTGAGGTATGTGCGATGCAATTCTTGTTAATTGACACTCGGGTCTAAGGAGCTACATGTATTCAATCTGCAGCCCATCCTGATACTTAACTGGGATGGGTTGCAGTTTGAATTATTTCAAGGATGTCATTTATCTCATTCATGGAGAACCCCTTTAATAGCTAAAACAATAGCCATTTTATAGTTTTGTCATGTTATATGTCATGTAATATTTGGGACAGAACTTGACATTTTTTGTATCCTTTTATGTGTACATGGCTTACGTCCAGGGGCATAACGATCACAGTCACAGGGGTTGTGGCTGTGACGGGGCCCCGAATTAAAGGGGCCCGCGCCGCCCGCCACCTCTGCAATCGCCGATCCCTGCGCCGAGGTGCCCGCATCATGTGGCTATGCAGCATTGTGTGGCATTGTGCTGCACGCAGCTGTGGCACCCATGTGTCAGGGAGAGGAGGGGAGGGGTGGAGAGGGCAGTCTCCTGCTTCCTACTGTTGCTGCTCTTCCCCTCGCTTCCTCTTACCACTGCCTGCTTTCCATCTGCGCTCCACTGTGGAACGCATTTAGCAGGCTGATGCCGCCGCCTTGCACCTCCTCCTCCTGAGTCTTCTCTTCAGTTTTTGGGAGAATGGAGCAGCGAGGGAACCAGGAGAGGTAAGTACAGGTTTTTTTAATAAGTGAATGCAAGGTGGCCAGAGGACTATGGGAGGAGGAGGGGGGTGCATGATACTATATGGAGAGACTATGAGGCTGCACTATATGGAGAGTTACAGGGTGGCACTCTGAGGCTGCACTATATGGAGAGTTATGAGGTTGTACTATGAGGCTGCATTATATGGAAAGATATGAGACTGCATATATAAGGTTGCACTATTTGAGGCTGCACTATATGGATAGTTATGAGTGTGCACTATGTGGAGAGCTATGAGGCTGCACTATATGGAGAGATATAAGGCTGCACTATATGGAGAGTTGTAAGGCTGCACAATGTGTAGAGCTATGAGGCTGCACTATATGGAGAGTTATTAGACTACACTATATGGAAAGATATAAGACTGCAGTATATGGAGAGTTATGAGGCTGCACTATGTGAAGATCTATGAGGCTGCACTATATGGAGAGCTATGAGGCTGCATATATGAGGCTGCACTATATGGAGAGATATAAGGCTGCACTATATGGAGAGTTTTGAGGCAGCACTATATGGAGAACTGAGCCTGCATTATACTGTATAGAGGGCTATGAGGCTGCTTTATACTATATGGAGAAATATGAGGCTACATTATACTATATGGAGGGTTGTGAGGCTGTATCATACTATATGGAGGACTATGAGGATGCATTATACTATATGTAGGATAATGGGGGTGCATGATAATACTTGGATAACTATTGGGGCTACCTTATGAATCGGGGACTATGGGCTACATTATAATACATAGAGGACTATGCGGGTACATTGTAATATATGGAGGAATATGGGGGTGCATCACAATAATTGGAGGACTATGGTGGCGGGAGGAGGAAAACTATATATACCAGGACAGGGGACATATATACCATGATAAGGGCACTATTCCAGTAGGAGGACCATATATTGCAGGATGAGGGACACTAATACATAATGAAGGGGGAGAGGCGTCATTCTGTAAGTCTTTAAAGTATTTAGAACGTTACATGGGGCCCATACATCTGACCAACGTGTGCACGGGGGATGAAGGGCAGGTCTAAATTTCGCACAGGGGTCAACCAGACTCTAGTTACGCCACTGTTTACTTCAGGTTATATACTGATTTCTTTCACACATCTACCGTATATACTCGTGTATAAGCCGACCCGTGTATAAGCCGACCCCCCTACTTTTGCCCCAAAAATCTGGATAATGATCTTTGGGTTTTAATTGACTGTATGCTATAATCATCAACATTAACATAAATAAACACTTGAAATAGATCACTCTGTTTGTAATAACTCTATTTATCATATGTGCTTCACTTTATGTATTGAATTACTAAAATAAATTAACTTTTTGATTATATTCTAATTCATTGAGATGTACCTGTACATGTATATATTTTTTTTTATTTATTGTTTACTACTTCCACTTTCATAATGCTTAATTTGAGAAACCCAGTGCATGCTGGGATAGTCAAACAAGTCGGCATCACTGGACAGTGGTTTCAGTTATTGGAGCAGCTTCTGCTCTCTCCCCCCCAAAACAAGGCATCATCACTGACGTCCATTTTGTGGGCTGGGCTAGTCAGGTGTCAGTTCCTCTGCTTTTTCTGCATGCCGGCTTTTGTTTTCACAGCACATACTGACAGTGCACTCTCTTGCCAGCTTGTTACTTCTCATAGAGCCAGGGAGTGGGTGCACTACCATTGTGCATATTGCACACTGACAAGAATTTACTGAGCATATGTCAAAATTGACAACTGATGCCTGTAGAGCAAAAACAGTGACAGTGTAGCACCCCACTAGTCAGTGTGCTACAGAGGGGTACTGCACCCAAGACAGAGAGTGTAGTATTCCTGTTATGGGGGGAAGTAATGTAGGTCTGAGGCTCTCAATCTGCAATCACACACTTAGAGCAGGGGAGTATAGGGTTAAATCCTTTGCTGAGAGACCCAGTCCCGGTGGGAGGAGTTTCAGGCTAGAGCAGTGTGAGTGCGGGAAGCAGAGAGGCAGAACGTCTGTGGAAAGAGAAGGAGCAGAAGCTAAGAAGGAGGGTGCCTGTGAAGGAGGGCAGCCCAGACAGAGAGGGGCAGACAGGGTGACTGAACCCCCTGGCCCAGTCCAAAGCGGGGTACTGGCTCCGAAGCAGTGCAAAGGTCCATCCCTGAGCCACAAGTACCGGTATGATCGACAGCTTCATAGGAGCACGATCTGCCTGACATACATGCGGTCCCCATCAGAAGCACCAAACTGGGTTGAGCACCCCTTAGAGAGAGAAGGGTATCTTATATCACCCAACAGACCTGGTAGTAAGCAGGATTTGTGCAGGGCAGCACAAGGAAGAAAGAGTGCACAGAGGTAGGACAGTGGAAGAGAAAAGAAGGAACATCACTGGAGCTTCAGAAAGACATTGCTTCCTCCTATGACACCTGGTTCACTACTTGAGCCGTAACACCTGTGAGCTGCGTACAAGCTGAAGGTAACTGGAGTAAAGACCCATGCAGAGCAAGCAAGTGTCTGTGTTTCTCGCTGGTTAACTGCGACATTCCAGTCTCACAGCAGAGACTGCGCTGCCCTATTCTATTATCACACTACCCTGCCCCAGAGGACCCTACTCTACCTGTAGGGAGCTACAACACCTTGCTGCCATCCATCCCTGCGGAGGTCTGCAGCAGCGCTGGTGCCATCACTGTATCTACAGGTGACGTCACGACATTCACCTATAAACTCTTATCCCTGTAAATATACCCCTTTTTGTTGTCACCCAAGGGCACAGACTCGGGCACCGACCACCCGTGACATTCCTGCAAGAGATCTGAGTACCCCAGACCCTTCTGGGCTCGACATTTTCATCCTCTGTCACCTGATGACGACTCATTTGACAATCTCAGCATGCATTGGCATTCTCAAACAAAGTGTGATAAAAGAACTAGTAGGAAAAAAATAGTTCAAGTAGTAAGAGAATAGTAGTGAATTTTTAATTAAGGTATATTAGTAAAGTGATTAGATTATAACATTACATAGATAGGTATTAGGGATTGAACTACATTTTAGTTTCTGTCCACCCCTATAAACTGGAAACTAGCAGTACACAAAAGGATTAAAATGCCTTCATTCTTTATAATACCGTAGAATAGGATTTTTTAATAAAAAAGTACATTGCAAAGTTGTTTGTTTTTACAATTTTTATAGAGATGAGAAAATAAGGCTGCATTCACACTGCGTTTTTGGTCTGTTTTTGCTCATCAGTTTTTGTAGCCAAAACCAGGAGTGGAACAATCAGAGGAAAAGTATAATAGAAACTCGTCACCACTTCTGTACTTAATCACCCATTTCTGGTTTTGGCTACAAAAACTGATGAGCAAAAACAGATAAAAAAACGCACAGTGTGAATGCAGTGTTAGACTTTAAGACCTTTCGTAATCTTTTTTTCCAGTAAAATATATTACAGATTATTAATATTTCATTTTCCTTCAATTATATTTAAAGTTAAATCTATTCTCTTCCCTTATGTCACAATTAGACAGAAAGCACTATAATGGGTTACACCAAATGCTGTACTCAATAATCCGCATCTAGTGAGCAAGACTTTGCATTCTGCATGATCCCTGCAGTCAGCGTCTCCAGGAATACGAGTGTTAGCCCGGCACAGGGAATTTAATGGTGATCACTCTGCAGGGAAAGGCACTGGGTCTGGTTAATAGCTTTGACTTCATAAATGTTATTATAAGTTACTTGAGAAAGCCATAAGTTTTTGATTACATTTTACTGCTGAAGGTGTCGCTAGAGGTGGAAGTCTCTCCCCTCGCTAAGTGTGGCCTTTATTACAGCAACTGAAATCCAGCAATTATTCCCCCACACATAAGAGGTACACATGCACATTTTATTCACAGCTATAAAGTCTTTCATAATAAGGAGCAGTGGAGGTGTCAATAAGCCGTGGACATCTGGAATGTACCCGGCTCATGGGTTTAGTCCTGAGCTGATCAGTGAACCCCTACCGAGCCATCTTATTATTCCAACGCTGCCTCTTTCCCGCGCAATTTCACATCAAGTAAGGTGATAAATGGCGGTGCTCACCTGCTGTTAACACTAGATTTGGCATCAAAATAAGAAATATGTGGGTAAAAGGTGTGTGATGGTAACTTAATACAATAAACGTACTGGTTTACGCAAGAAGTAAAATTATAAAAGATATGGCACAATAGCTAGACCAAGGCTGGTGAAGGAGACGTAATACTGATGATTTTACCACTAAATAGTAGAAGCTTCCAAATCACAATCTTTATGTAATAGAAGTGGCAAGTGCCCCAAGAATGGGCAATCCCTGACTTATGTATAGATCATCTGCAAAATTGCCAGCCTAGTGCCACCACCATGTGCTGAATTGAATTCTCTTCCGTGCTATAGAAGACATAGTGGCACAGAAGAAACCTTAGTCATAGTGTGTCAGACTGCTGCAAGGTACATGTGGATGATCTTCATTTACATGAAAATTCAAGGTTTATTATCTCAGCAACAGAAATTTCATTCAGAACTAGGAATGACTGACTTGTCCATTTATACTAACCTATCAATGGACATTTTTAGTAACCCTAAAGCAACTTACAGGTTTTCTTTAAAGCACTACTCCAGCATTTTATCTTATTTTTCAGTTCTGGATGGCATATTAAAGGGAACCTGTCAGTCAGCTCTTTTAACCCCCCTAACTTATCACTACCTGTCCCTGCAGCCTCCTACTACTTTCCTAACCATGCCTCTCTGACCTATATGGGATTTATAATAGTTGAACAGAACTGTTTATAAACTTATAAAATGCATGTCGGGTGGAAGTTCCTATGGTGCTTCTGACTAGTAGGCGGCATCTCCAGGGCCACGCTCCCCCCGCCTCACTGCTCTAATTACTCCCCGATGGGAGGCATCATTCTTTCAGGACCAATGTCCTGATTTAAATTTCACGCCCCTCTCTTCCGGGTTTATGACGCAGATGCCGGCCGCTGCGTCACGCCGCGTCATACCCGGACATGCGCAGTGCGCTGGGTGTAGAAGACGTCCAGGCCGCCTTCAACATGCGATCTGCGCATGCACTGAAGGTGGCCGTGTGCCAGCCCGCGATTGACAGGCAATGATCCCAAGCTTCGGACAGGTGAGTATCCTCTACCCCCCCACCACCCAAAAAAGACAGTGTATATTGTGTGTGTAATCCATATTATATATTTATATTTACACACACATATACATTTTCATTTTGTGTGTGGACATATGTACATGTATGCTTATGTGAAGCCCACTGGGACGGGGTACTCGGTACCGGAACCGGTCTGCTGCTGGGGAATGTCACGGGGTCCTGGTCCGGACCGTGCCCCGGGCCCTGGCAATAATAAAGGGAATATTTACAAGGGATAATGTCAGTCGTGACGCCACCCACGGCTTGTGGTCAATGGTGGGACCACCGCTGCTACAGAACCTCCGGGGATGATGTTATGGCAGCTTAGGATGGAATAGTTCTCCGCGGGTAGAACTGGGTTCCCCGGGGCAGTGATGACAAAGTCTATGGTGTAGTGTATGGTGCAGGCTTGTGATGGGTGCAGTGCACTTACTGTCCTTATGCTGCAGAATTCTTCCTTCAGGATTCAGAGCTGACAGGCTGTGGCTCCCCAGGTTGTAATCCTCTGCAGACCTGTTGTTGAGAATCATGTGCAGGCAGAATCATGCAAGGGAGTCAGAGGCAGGGTTCACCGTGTTTACTTCTCAGCTTTCTCAGTTACAGTTCAGTCACAGTTCCAGTCTTTACACGGGCACAACTCTCCCGTCCAGGTTCCTTTACTCCCTGCAGCCAGGTTGCTCCTCTCTGTGACCCCTCACTCCTTCTCTGTCCTTTCCAGGCTTTTACTCTCTCTCTTACTTGGTGTGTATCTCCGAACAGTATGGCGGTGGCTCGGACCCCTGTCGGTCCTCGTGGTCGCCACTGAGCTGCCTGTCCTTTGGGGTGGGAACCCTAACTTGAAGCTGAAGTTCCCCGTCGGTTAATCTGGGGATACCGGGTAGATCATCGGTCCCCTTCAGAGCTGACACTCTGCTGCTAGCCTAGCCTCCAATAGTCCTGCTATGCTAGGCTCTATCAGGCTCCTTCTAACCGTGTACTTCGGGTTCAATAGAAGGGCTACTCCGCCTGCAGTCTGCCGTCTCAGACGTGTTTCTAGGACCCAGTATCACTGGTCCTCCCTTTCCTCACACTCCTGGGGCGCTGTCTTCGGATGGGCTTTCTCTCTGTGGCTCACACTGGCTCTCCAGATTCTGCGCTCCTTACACCCCACTCCTCCAGGATGTGTGCTTCTTGTCTTTGCATCTCAGCCTACACCAGCCTACTGACTCCTTCCTCCTCCCCTTCTCTATATCTACCCTCTGTCACTTGACCTGCTTGCTGGCCCACCCACTGTCTCTAAACCCACCACCCCTTGCCCGCCTAGAGTCCCAGACTCCGGGTTGGGTGCTGCCCTCTAGTGGTGTGTGGGATGTCTGTGAGGGTGTTGTGGTGCAACTGTCTTTCCTCCTACCTGGCTGCAGTTCCCGTGTGGCCTCCTGGTCGCAGGGGTGCCACACTTATATATGCATATATATAGGCGTATATATCGAAATATATGCATATATGTGTATATATAAATAAATATATGCATTTGTGTATATATAAAAAAATATATGCATATATATGTATATATGTGATTACACACATATATGTGTGTATATATATATATCCACACACATATATATGTATGCCTGTAATCACATATATATAGTTGTATGGATAGATAGATAGATAGATAGATAGATAGATAGATAGATAGATAGATAGATAGATAACTAGAAAAAACTAAAAAAAAATTCACTGCAGCACTCAGCTACTACCAATGTTGCACACATGCTAAAAACTCAAAAATCTTATTTTTTCCTCAAATATATACAGCATTTTAGCATGTGTACATCATTGGTAGTAGCTGAGTGCTGCAGAGATTTTTTTTCTAGTTGTTTGACCCAGTGTCCCAGCTGGCACCAGTTCACATTATGTCTGTGAGTGCTGTGCAGGTTTTTTTCTGTTTTGTGTATAACGAATGGAGTATCTGGCTCCATGTCTGCAACTTGCACACTCATCACCCACAGGTGGTCTTAGGTTGAGATGGTGTCCACCCACTTAGGAGTGGGATAGGGAGGAAAAGGAGGACAGGGATGTCAGCGTTAGGACTCCTCAGACCTGGGGTCACCTTGTCGCGGCTGATGAGCAATCGGACATTGGCCAATGTGTGTACCAAGAACCCCAAGAAAATAAAAAAATAAGTTTTTTAATTTTTTCCTCAAATATATACCGCTTGTTAGCTTGTGTACATCATTGGTAGTAACTGTTGTGCAGTTTTTTTTTCTGTTTTGTAGATAGATAGATAGATAGATAGATAGACAGACAGACAGACAGACAGATAGATAGATAGATAGTGTTGGCCAAAAGTATTGACACCCCTGCAGTTCTGTCAGATAATACTCAGTTTCTTCCTGAAAATGATTGCAATAACAAAATCTTTGGTATTATTATCTTCATTTAATTTGTCTTCAATGAAAAAACACTAACGAGAATGAAGCAAAAAGCAAAGCATTGATCATTTCACACAAAATTCCAAAAATGGGCCAGACAAAAGTATTGGCACCCTCAGCCTAATACTTGGTTGCACAACCTTTAGCCAAAATAACTGCAATCAACCGCTTCCGGTAGCCATCAATGAGTTTCTTACAATGCTCTGCTGGAATTTTAGACCATTCTTCTTTGGCAAACTGCTTCAGGTCCCTGATATTTGAAGGGTGTCTTCTCCAAACTGCCATTTTTAGATCTCTCCACAGGTATTCTATGGGATTCAGGTCTGGACTCATTGCTGGCCACCTTAGAAGTCTCCAGTGCTTTCTCTCAAACCATTTTCTAGTGCTTTTTGAAGTGTGTTTTGGGTCATTGTCCTGCTGGAAGACCCATGACCTCTGAGGGAGACCCAGCTTTCTCAGACTGGGTCCTACATTATGCTGCAAAATTTGTTGGAAGTCTTCAGACTTCATATGCCATGCACACGGTCAAGCAGTCCAGTGCCAGAGGCAGCAAAGCAACCCCAAAACATCAGGGCACCTCCGCCATGTTTGACTGTAGGGACCGTGTTCTTTTCTTTGAATGCCTCTTTCTTTCTCCTGTAAACTATGTTGATGCCTTTTCCCAAAAAGAGAGAACATTCTTCCAAAACATTTTAGGCTTTCTCAGGTAAGTTTTGGCAAACTCCAGCCTGGCTTTTTTATGTCTCGTGTTGTACCCTCAGACTGCAGGGCAGCTTGTACTTGTTTGGATATTAGTCAAGGTTCTTTATCCACCATCCGCACAATCTTGCGTTGAAATCTCTTGTCAATTTTTCTTTTCCGTCCACATCTAAGGAGATTAGCCACAGTGCCATGGGCTTTAAACGTCTTGATGACACTGCGCACGGTAGACACAGGAACATTCAGGTCTTTGGAGATGGACTTGTAGCCTTGAGATTGCTCATGCTTCCTCTCAATTTGGTTTCTCAAGTCCTCAGACAGTTCTTTGGTCTTCTTTCTTTTCTCTGTGCTCAATGTGGTACACACAAGGACACAGGACAGAGGGTGAGTCAACTTTAATCTATGTCAACTGGCTGCAAGTGTGATTTAGTTATTGCCAACACCTGTTAGGTGCCACAGGTAAGATACAGGTGCTGTTAATTACACAAATTAGAGAAGCATCACATGATTTTTCTAACAGTATCAATACTTTTGTCCACCCCCTTTTTTATGTTTGGTGTGGAACTATATCCAATTTGGCTTTAGGACAATTCTTTTTGTGTTTTTTTCATTGAAGACAAATTAAATGAAGATAATAATACCAAAGAATTTGTGATTTGAAGTATTTTCAGGAAGAAACTGAGTATTATCTGATAGATTTGCAGGGGTTTCAATACTTTTGGCCAACACAGTAGATAGAAAGATAGATAGATAGATAGATAGATAGATAGATAGATAGATAGATAGATAGATAGATAGATAGATAGACAGAAAACATTTTTTGGCGCAGCGTTTAACAATCCTGTTGGGTGATATATCAGTTATGCGTGGGGATCAGCCACTTTATATATAGACCATGTATATGAAATAAAGAACTGCAGCACTCTCCTTTAAGATGTTCTCAAGCCTTTATTGGCCTTCAGGCAGGGCACGACGTTTCGGTCAGCAAGTGACCTTCTTCCAGCAGTCACATAAGGCAAATGCTGGGCCTTTTATACATCTTTCATTGTTTGGTCTCATTATTCAATTAATATACAGTTAATATACATAACTTACATATTTTGTATTCATTCCTAATAACTTAATTGTGTGCTGGGACTTTTTACACTCATTTCTATTATACTGCCATACCTTCCAACTATTATAATACTTTCTGCTCTTAGATTATCTGTAATATGGTGCTTTACATGCAGGCTTCTGTTAAATTACTTAATTACTTATTAATATCCTTATTTGACTATAGGACACCAGTTACCTTACAGTATAGCGTGCTTGGATGTCTCCTCTAGCCATTACCGCGTTGCGAAAGGTATTCTGCGCATGCGCCAGCCGCTTAGCTGTTCCTGTTATCATGGTGCCCAGGAAGCGGAATTAGTGCCATATTGGGACTCCCGCGCATGCGCGGTATTATTTTTGTTCCCGGCTGGCATTCTATTTGTTTTACTTAATCTTCCTCATGGTTCCTTTAATCTTTTATTGATTTTCTCTCTATTAAGTAGCGGTTAGTGATATTTTCTCACTTCTAACCTAATAGTATCATTCCAAACTTATTTCTTATAAATAATAAAACCATGTTAATTATTCAATTTTTAAAGTGACAGTGTCATGAATTAAATGCTTCTAATATTGCTTCCTATAACGGTCTGGTTATGTTCATTATTTATCAAATACATTAATTATATATGTTAACCATTAAAATACCAGTGTATATATTTTTTAATTTAAAGTGACAGTGCAATTATCAAATTAATAAATTTATTTACTTTATATATTATTTTCATATTTTATTGTCCTCTTATTTAATTCTATATTCTTTTATCAATTCTCCATGTACATCAACCCCTCTCTCCGTTTTTCATGAAGGCCAATAAAGGCTTGAGAACATCTTAAAGGAGAGTGCTGCAGTTCTTTCTTTCATACACATAGATATGTGTTATTACACACTAATCTACTATATAATTGTCTAAGGGTTTTTTGAGTCTGTCTGTAACTAAAATCACACGCCACACAGAGGCAGCTCATTGGCCGCCGCCAAATAGCAAATAGCGCGTGCTGAACATTCGAATTTCGCGCCAATGTGCAGCCCGGCGGAAGCTGGCGAGCCGCTAACCGGAGCTCAGCCGCGGCTACCTGCGGCACGGAGGTCTGCGGCACGGAGGTCTACGGCGAGCCAGCCGGGAGATGATCAGCGTCAGCCGATCGCTTTCCAGCTGGTGAGCCGCTGACCTATGTGCCGCGGCTGAGCTCTGGTTAGCGGCGAGCTAGGCGGGAGATGACCGGCGTCAGCCGGTCATCTCCAGGCTGCTCGCAACGGTGGTACATTTCGCTGCATTCAAACCGCCATAGAGCGCGCCGCTATTCTGATTGGTCGCCGCGTTCAGCGCGGCGAGCAATCAGAATAGCGGCGCGCGCTATGCCGCCATACTTCAAATACAATGTACTCAGTGTATTTCAAATATAGCGGCATAGCGCGTGCCGCTATTCTGATTGGTCACCACCCTGAACGTGGTGACCAATCAGAATAGCGGCATTCAAACCGCGCGCCAAGCCGCGCTAATTTTATGATTGGTCGCCGCGACCTCGGCAGCCAATCAGAAGAGTACTGCAGCTTGGCGCGCGGTTTGAATGCCGCGCTGCTGAACGCGGCGACCAATCAGAATAGCGGAGCGCTCTATGGCGCCATACTTCAAATACACTGAGTACAGATGGAAGAAGGTCTGAGGACCGAAACGCCGTACATTACCTGAAGGCCAATAAAGGCAATAACATTGGAACCTATTAATAGAGTGCCTGAACTCACTCTGGACTGTATTGCACCATCCATATCTGGAAAAAAGTGCTGCTTCTCCCTCTTTTGTATATATATATATACAGTGCCTACAAGTACTATTCAACTCCCTGCAGATTTAGGTGGTTTGATAAGATGCAAATAAGTTAGAGCCTTCAAACTGCAAACAAGAGTAGGATTTATTAACAGAAGCATAAATCTTACAAACCAAAAAGTTATGTTGCTCAGTTGAATTTTAATAAATTTTAAACATAAAAGTGTGGGTCAATTATTATTCAACCCCTAGGTTTAATATTTTGTGGAATAACCCTTGTTTGCAATTACAGCTAATAATCGTCTTTTATAAGACCTGATCAGGCCGGCACAGGTCTCTGGAGTTATCTTGGCCCACTCCTCCATGCAGATCTTCTCCAAGTTATCTAGGTTCTTTGGGTGTCTCATGTGGACTTTAATCTTGAGCTCCTTCCACAAGTTATCAATTGGGTTAAGGTCAGGAGACTGACTAGGCCACTCCATCACCTTGATTTTTTCCCTCTTGAACCAGGCCTTGGTTTTCTTGGCTGTGTGCTTTGGATCATTGTCTTGTTGGAAGATGAAATTACGACCCATCTTAAGATCCTTGATGGAGGAGCGGAGGTTCTTGGCCAAAATCTCCAGGTAGACCGTGCTATCCATCTTCCCATGGATGCGGACCAGATGGCCAGGCCCCTTGGCTGAGAAACAGCCCCACAGCATGATGCTGCCACCACCATGCTTGACTGTAGGGATGGTATTCTTGGGGTCGTATGTAGTGCCATCCAGTCTCCAAATGTCACGTGTGTGGTTGGCACCAAAGATCTCGATCTTGGTCTCATCAGACCATAGAACCTTGAACCAGTCTGTCTCAGAGTCCTCCAAGTGATCATGAGCAAACTGTAGACGAGCCTTGACATGACGCTTTGAAAGTAAAGGTACCTTACGGGCTCGTCTGGAACGGAGACCATTGCGGTGGAGTACGTTACTTATGGTATTGACTGAAACCAATGTCCCCACTGCCATGAGATCTTCCCGGAGCTCCTTCCTTGTTGTCCTTGGGTTAGCCTAGACTCTTCGGACAAGCCTGGCCTCGGCATGGGAGGAAACTTTCAAAGGCTGTCCAGGCCGTGGAAGGCTAACAGTAGTTCCATAAGCCTTCCACTTCCGGATGATGCTCCCAACAGTGGAGACAGGTAGGCCCAACTCCTTGGAAAGGGTTTTGTACCCCTTGCCAGCCTTGTGACCCTCCATGATCTTGTCTCTGATGGCCTTGGAATGCTCCTTTGTCTTTCCCATGTTGACCATGTATGAGTGCTGTTCACAAGTTTGGGGAGGGTCTTAAATAGTCTGAAAAGGCTGGCAAAAGAGATAATTAATCCACACATGTGAAGCTCATTGTTCTTTGTGCCTGAACTACTTCTTAATACTTTAGGGGGACCAAACAGAATGCTGGTGGTTTGAGGGGTTGAATAATAAATGACCCTCTGAATTAACTTTTAACGCTTTAAAAAAAAAAAAAAAAAAAAAATCTTTTTCGCTGCAGTGCATTTCCCCCTTCCAGGCTGATCTACAGTCCAAATGTCACAATGCCAAGTTAATTCCGCATGTGTCAACCAGCTAAATCTGCAGGGGGTTGAATACTACTTGTAGGCATTGTATATATATATATATATATATATATATATATATACCGTATTGATTGCACACATAGACACACATTTATATGTGTGTGGATAAATATAAATATATACTAGATGGGAGCCCGATGCTATCGCATCAGGTGGGTGCTGAGATCACGATGTGGGGATAGTGAGGTGTGAGCAAGGGCACTGGGGGTGAGTGGGGCATTGGAGGGGTGAGTGAGAGCAGTTGGATGTGAACAGTTGCATGGAGTGACTCCAGTCCCCCTCCTGCCCCCCTGCTCCCCCCTCTCCTCCAGGCTCCAGTCCCCCTCCTGCCCCCCTGCCCCCCCCTCTCCTCCAGGCTCTAGTCCCCCTCCTGCCCCTCTGCTCCCCTTCTCATCCAGGATCCAGTCCCCCTCCCGCCCCACTGTTTCCCCTCCCTTTTCTCCAGGCTCAAGTCCCCATCCTGCCCCCCTGCTGCTCCCTCTCCTCCAGGCTCCAGTCCCCCTCCTGCCCCTGCCCACCCCCTCTTCTCAAGGTTCCAGTCCCCCTCCTGCCCCTCTGTACCCCCCTTTTCTCAAGGCTCCAGTTCCCCTCTTGCCCCCTGCTCCCCCTCTCTCCTCCATTCCACAGTCCCCCTCTTGCCTCCTGCTCTTCCCCTCCTCCAGGTTCCAGTCCACCTCCTGCCCCCCTTCTCCCCCCTCTCCTCCAGGCTCCAGTCCCCCTCCTGCCTTCCTGATCCCCCTCTTTCCTCTAGGCTTAAGTCCCCCTTCTGCCGCCCTGCTTCCCCTCTCTCCTCCAGGCTCCAGTCCCCCTCCTGCCCCCTCTCCTCCAGAATCCAGTCCCCCTGCTCCCCCTCTCCTCCAGGCTCCAGTCCCCCTCCTGCCCCCTACTCCCCCTTCTCATCCAGTCCCCAGTCCCCCTTCTGCCCTCCTTCTGCCCCCTGCTGCCCCCCTCTCCTCCAGGCTCTAGTCCCCCTCTTGCCCCCCTGCTCACCCCTCCTCCATGCTCCAGTCACCCTCCTGCCCCCTGCTCCCCCTCTAATCCAGTCCCCAGTCTCCCTGCTGCCCCTCTCTCCTCCAGGCTCCAGTCCCCCTCTTGCCCCCCTGCTCTCTCCTCCAGACTCCTGTCCCTTCTTTCCCCCTGCTCCCTCCTCTTCTCCTCTAGGCTCCAGTCCACGCTCTGGCTTACCTGTGCATTGTTTTTGGAATTAACATGGTAAAGTGAATTGCCACAGGGGGCGGAGATAACAGAGGGGGCATCACAATGGGCTTGACTGAGGACACGTCCACCTCATCAGGGCAGCACGCTGGGCCATGCCCATTGTGACACCCCCTCTGTTAACTCCGCCTTCTGCGCTCATTGACTTTACAATGTCAATTTCAAGAGGAATAATGCTGGGGTGAGCGAGAGCATGGAGGGGGGAGCGGGGGTCAGGAGGGCAGGAGTGTGGAGGGGGGAGCAGAGGGCGGGGAGCAGGAGGGCAGGAGCTGGACTGAAGCATGGAGGGGGTAGTGAGCGGCGTGTGTGTTTCTGCCTGGCCAGCCTGCACCATCATCTAATTCTGTCTATTTCTCTTCCGCATCGCTGATTGTTCGCGCCTGGCCGTCTGTTATGCCTCCTCTTCGAAGGTGTTTGCAGGGACAGCTGGTAGTATTCACATAGCCTGGAGATCTATGCTGCGGTCATGCGACCAAACCAGAAATACATCATTACAGGTCCTTCAGTGGTGAATGCAAGCTTCTTCTAGCAGATTCTGTGGTTTAGGAACGATGTTTGAAGATTCTCCTCCTGCCCAGAGCTGCTCCTGCCGGTATTACCCGAAGGTATGGCTAATGGAGACAGCAATTTAACGGCATGCATCACCTGATGAAGGCAGCACTGTGCTGCGGTAACGCGTTGTGGCTTGTAAGAGGTTAATAAAACTTTTTTACAAATATTTCCATCTCCTTGACTCTTCCTGCTCCTTGCACTCCCCAGACCGTAAAATTTCTGTCTCCGTTACAGTCTTGGTCTGGACCGTGTCCCGGGTTCCGCAAGTAACTGGGGGAAAATTTACAGGGGAGTTTGTTGTGACGCCACCTACGGGTTGTGGTCAGGGTAACCCCCACTGCTGCAGGACCTCAGGGGATATTGTTTGGCAGCTGGAGATGGAACAGCTCTCCGCAGGTAGAGCCTGGTTCCCCGGGGCATTGGTAGTTAAAGTCTATGATGGATGCTATAGATGTTGCAGGATAGGGATGATAGTGGAGACAATGGCTGCTTGTGAGGAAAAGTAGGGCTTGAATACAAGGATCACACACACTCACAGTTTTGAAGTTTTCCAAGTCTTTACTGCAGATATTCTTTAGCAGAGAACTGTACACGGAGTCTGTACTGGGGCTGGGTTGCTCCCACCCTGACTGGGTGCTCAGCTTCCCACTGGTGCACTGTGTGTGTGGCCCTGCTGCTGCTTTAGCTGAGCTGCTGGCACTGTCTCTCCTCACAGGTACCCCCTTTGCTAGGCAACTTGAATCTTTCCATGTGCTTCTGACCCCGCCGTTTTGCTTTGCCGAAGTACAGTGTAGATCTACAACCTCCTCTATCCCGGTGTTTTCTGTGCTGCGTGTGTCAGTCACAGTTTCGGATCCGGTATCCGGTCTCTGCTCTCCTCCGGGGCGAGTTATGTGTTAACTCAGCCTCCCAGATGTGTTCCTCTGTTTTTTGCACTCCTTCCCTCAGACCCTGGCTAGGCCTGGAATTGAGGAGCAGACTGTAGAGAAGCCTGAGGCAGCCTCTTTACACTACAGTCTCTCTCTCAGTTCTCCCAGGAACTGAACTGCTCTCTTCACAGTACTGCTACGTACTGAACTAACTACTTCCTCATTGATCCAGAATATATAAGGGTGATGATTTAGCTCCCCCTTCTGGCCTAGAAGTGCTAGTGCAGTGTCAGGCGACTAAAATACCCAAAAAACAAACATGTTATTGCACTTTTTTTGCAATTTCACTACATTTAGAATTTTTTTGCAATTTCCCTGTACACTATATGGTAAAATAAATTATTGCATATGAAAGTACATCTTGTCCCGCAAAAAACAAGCCGTCATATGTCTGCATTTACGGAAAAATAAAAAAGTTATGGCTCTTGGAAGCAGGGAATCAAAAAACAAAAATGAAAAATGAAAAATTTCCCGGTCATGAAGGGGTTAAGGTATTCAGGGAGCAAGCGGGAACAGTGAAAAGAGGACCTTTCAGCAAATGTTTCATGCTGAACTGGATATATGATGTAATATTGACCACAGAACTGTAAGATATATCTTGTTTCTTGTTTTGTTTTTATTTTGCTTCTCCATTATGGGAATATTAGAAATAACAGTATTTGGAAAACTAATAAGTTATTTTTTGTTAAGTCCAACTGGGTGTTATCAGAGAATTTTCACTGAGGGACAGTACTTCTTCCTCCTCTATGAAGTTGACCAATCATAAGCAGGCAACAACAATCAGGGGAAAGAAGAGAGCACCTAAATTAGAGCGGTTTTCTCACTGTGAGGCATAAAATGACAGCTCTGATCTCACTGCAGAGAGATTACAATTTGAGCACAGTACAGATGAGTGTCATTACTGAGCTTTATTCTCCAGGCAGACCATGTGCGGTGGGACAGTACAGCAGAGATTAGCTGTGTTAAAATACAAACTCTTCTATCAACTATCTTTGTATGGTGCTGTTAGCTCAGCTGTACTGGCCCTCCATGTATATTACTGCCAGGAGATGGACATTAAAATGCTCTGATTTGGTCATCTTTGCTATGCTCACAGCAGTGGAACAGGCTGCCATGAGAGGTGGTGAGTTCCCCTTCACTGGAAGTTTTCAAACAGAGGCTGGACAGACATCTGCCCAGGAGGATTTAGTGAATCCTGCTTTGACCAGGGTGTTGGACCAGATGACCCAACTCTACCAATCTATTATACTAACTTGTAATCGCTCTGCGGTGAGATGAGGCTGTCTGTCATTATATGTCTCACACACGTAATATGCTCCAAGTTATAATGAGGGGGGATTATTTGTCATGAGTATTGCTATTTGCGTATGATTGGTCAACATCATTCAGGAGGAAGAAGTAACCTCTCATGATAAAAACTATCTAATAAAACCCACTTGGACATAACAAAAATTACCCTATTAGGTCCAAATATTTTGATTGTTTGTATCTCTGCAATGGAAAGGCTTAATTAAAAAATATATATTTTATTCCACTCTGCAGCCACGATTATATTGTACATCCAGTTCAACACAATAAATGTGGTGAAACGTTCTGACACAGGAGTCTAGTTTTTTAAAATGGAGTTGTTGCAAAAACATTTACATTTTTCTTGCCCCAACAAAGT
>JARQOC010000471.1:15000-78063 GCA_033576535.1 Allobates femoralis | reverse complement strand
AAATCCGTCTGTTGTACTTATGGTAATTTGGTAATTTACCCTGAAGTACAAATTGGCATATGAGTCTAGTCCTAGTTCTCATATATGGTATTGAGGGAATGCATAATTTCGTACACTCCCTGGTCAGTAGGAGTGTTGGGAGGGACTGAAGGTACCCTTGTAAGAAGGGCCCTAACAATAGGTGTACAACCTATAAGTGATCATGGTCTGGGAGTAAGTACCCTACCAGCACCAAGTCTCCGGTATGGTCTGATAAAAGTGGTACTATGTGTTATTACACGGGCCTGAAAGTTATTTAGTTCCTCAACATGAGCCAGATTCTTTTTTGAAAAACTCTTAGACTTTTAGGTTACTACCTATTAAACACATATAGGAAAAAACAAACAAAGTAGACAAAAAAAATCTACAGTAAATATCACCAACGTATGAGTTCTTAAGTATTAATGAGTCCCGTTACAATCTTTCAAAAAAAGAAAAAATTCAAAAATGTTCTTTGTTCCATGGCTCCTAAGGTCTTATTCACAGTTCAGGTGTGGGCAAATAGTCCTAAAAAGAAGCAAAAAACACAACAAAACAAAAAAATCATCACAGAAGTGAAAAAACCTAAAGTATCCGAGTCCCAAGTCCCATAACAGTCTCTGAGTCCTTTGATGCGTGGCTCTCGATCTTGTTCTGTTCCCTCGGAGCTTCCACTGTCTTCCCCCTGAATCACACTGTCCGGGTCCCACTGGATGGTGTGAGATGTCATCTCCAGGGAAACAGGCGGATTCATGGATCCCGATCCAATAGGGGACCTGAAAAATAAAATAAAAGCGCAGTATCAGTTCTCACCAGCATCACTAGGATTCTCAACTGGCAGTATAACAAGCTTACATTGATCAATATGAACAATTTTAAGACCTTTGTCTCTTGGCTTGCTAATCCTTAGCACTCCCAAAACAGTTGGGCCTATCACTTGTGTGATAACAAATGGGCCTTTGTAATTGGAATCCCACGGTCCTTTTTTTCCTAAGATTCTTAACCATGAGCTAAGCTCCCACAACAAATTTGGACTCATATAATTTTTCTGTAGTTTCTATGCAACTTTTAGCCATTTGAAAGGCAGCGTACTGCTGGAGATGCTGAATCTGTTGTTGGATCTGTTCAAGCCACTGATCTCTCTGTACTACAGCTTACTGCGAGCTGGGCAGTACAATGTCACTAGGCAACAAGACAGGCATCTGTCTACCTGTCATCAGCTCAAAAAGAGAAATTCCTGTTGACTTTGAGGCTACAGCTCTTATTGCCAGGCACGTGGGACATAATTTGTCTCACTAAGTGAGGTCCATTGTCACTTTCAATTAATTTTGGGAAGCCCCAGTGTGAAAAAACATCTTTCCACAAGAGGCGGCCGTTGTTTGTGGCAGGCAAGGCCTCAACCCATTTTGAGAAAACATCAACAATGACCAAGGCACACCTGAATCCTCCCTTTGCTGGAGGGAATGGACCAATGAAGTCAATTTGTATTGACTGCCATGGACCATCAGCCACTTGGGGATGCCACTTTTTTCCTTTGTACTAGCTGTAAGAGCACTTCTGGTTCTGACTGAACAAAGACTGAATGATTAAATTTAATCAGAGATTTAATCATTATAGTTGGGATATATGGTAACAACTTGTCATCAACCCTTTTGTAATACAGATATTCTCCTTTATCAATGGGTATTGATTCAAGGGAGTTAAATAAAGATGCATCTCCTTGCTCTCTCTGTGCCTTTAAGAGGTCGTGGAACTGAGATGCAGAGATAGTAGCCTGTGGATATATGTCAACGCCCATCAGGGCGGCTTACTTGGCTGCGGAATCTACATATGCATTGCCCACGATGTGGGGGTCAGATGTGAGCTTTTGATGTCCTTTGATTTTACAGAAGGACCATAAATTTGGAAATTCTTTGCCTCTCTGCACAATTTGCTTGAGAATATCTGCATGCAGAAGCGGCTTGTTCTGGGAATCTACCATCCCCCTCTGTGCCCATACATTGAGATACAATGTCAGAGAGGAGACAACGTAAGCACTGTCACTGAAAATATTCATGGGGTCAGTACACAAAAGAATGACTTGCAAAGCTGCCTCTAATTCAGCCCTCTGGGCGGAAAAAATGTCCAAGAAGTAGTGATGGGCGAATCCTAAATTACTCGGAATCGCTTGACTCTAGCGAGTCCGAGCACAGGACTTGCTACTCGTTGCGAGTCTAGCGAGTCCAATGTTAATGAATGGGGAAGCGAGTAATAGCGAGTAGTGTGCGATTCACAAATCACAGATGTGTCTCGGAAGCTTCAGCCTGAAGCAATCCTAGTTTTGCCTTTGATTTGCATTGGACTCGTTTGCTTTGCAAATAATCGCTGGGAAACTCGCACAGATAAGAGTCCTGTCTGCTCTGTGTGCTGGCTGCCGCAGCTCCAGCGTCCTAGAGCCCGCCTGCTGCCTGATGTAGCAGAGCTGAGATTGTTCTCAGTCTGCTCATTCCCTGTGCATAGACATCTATATCTATGCACAGGGATGAGCAGAGAGGACATCGCGTTTTGGACTGCGTCGGACGGAAGAGGATTTTTTTAATTAAAGATGGAGTCCCTAATGGCTTTTTTTTTTTATTTCTAATAAAAAATTTTCTCTGTGTTGTGTTTTTTTTTAAAACAATTTAATAGAAATTCATGGCGGTCATGTCTAATATTGGCGTGACCGCCATAAATTTCGGGCTTAGGGCCAGCTGATAATACAAAGCTGGCCCTAACCTCTTTATTACCCAGCGTGCCACCGCCACCAGGGCCGCTGGAAGAGCGGGTTTCAGCGCCAGAGGATGGTGCTTCAATGAACGCGCCATCTTCTGGGGCGGCTGCAATTTGCAGCGGGGGGTGCCCAGAAAGCTTGGGCATCCCTGCGCTGCGGATTCCAGCCCCCAGCTGCTTAGCTGTACCTGGCTAGACATAGAAATTGCGCGGAGCCCCATGCATTTTTTTAAATTATTTCATGAAATTCTGAGATTCTGACTCTGAGACTCTGACTCTGACTCTGAGACTCTGACTCTGAGACTCTGACTCTGAGACTCTGACTCTGAGACTCTGACTCTGAGACTCTGAGACTCTGAGACTCTGAGACTCTGAGACTCTGACTCTGAAATTCATGAAATAATAAAAAAAAAATGCGTGGGGCTCCACGCAATTTCTATGTCTAGCCAGGTACAGCTAAGCAGCTGGGGGCTGGAATCCGCAGCGCAGGGATGCCCAAGCTTTCTGGGCACCCCCTGCTGCAAATTGCAGCCTGCAGTCGCCCCAGAAGATGGCACGTTCATTGAAGCGCCATCCTCTGGCGCTGAACCCCGCTCTTCCAGCGGCCCTGGTGGCGGTGGCACGCTGGGTAATAAAGGGGTTAATACCAGCTTTGTTATACAAGCTGGTATTAAGCCCGAGATTCTTAATGTCAGGCCACGTTTGACCCAGCCACTAAGAATCTCCAATAAAGGGTTATAAAAACACAACACAGAGAAATTTTTTTATTAGAAATAAAAAAAAAAGCCATTAGGGACTCCATCTTTAATTAAAAAAATCCTCTTCCGTCCGACGTAGTCCAAAACGCGATGTCCTCTCTGCTACATCCCCTGTGCATAGATATACATGTCTATGCACAGGGAATGAGCAGACTGAGAACAATCTCAGCTCTGCTACATCATGTCTGTGAGCAGGCGGGCTCTAGGACCCTGGAGCTGCACAGAGAAGACAGCTGGACTCGGCTCGCAAAGAAACAGCAGTTACTTTGCGAGTTTCCCTGCTATCACTGGCACAGTAGCCGAGTCTAATGCAAGACAATTGCAATCCTAGTTTTGTCAGCGTTTGCCATTGATTTGCATTGGACTCGTGCGAGTAAACGCTGGGAAACTCGCAGAGTACCGAGTCCTGCGAGTCCCTTACTACTCGCCGAGTAACGAGTCCTAGCGAGTAGATTCGCCCATCCCTACCAAGAAGCTTATATTGCAATAAATTCTCGTTGTCAGGGAACCACAAAGTGTAACCTGTGACGTATTTGCCATCATGCCAATACCGAGCCCCATCTATGTATACACAGGGGACATTGGTTTGAAAGTCTGCACGGAAGGGGGAGGGAGCGGCAATCATGAGACTGACCTGCATATTGCAGCAATTGTGCTAAGTGATATTTATCTCCCACTCCTACCTGCAAATCCCTAGTCTCAAAGTCAACAATCCATTGGGCCATTCTCTAAAAATTCACACCCCAAGCATTGCCTGTAAGCAGTGTTTTTTAAGGTTACATGGGGGTTCTGCAGAATCAAGGTGAAAAGCCAATTAAAGTGCATGTTTTACATTTTCAAAAGCCTGCAGGGCGTCTCCCTCTATTGTGATCGTGGTAAACTCATTTTCAATACCTTTTAGGAGATCATACAAAGGTTTAGCAAGACAAGCAAAATCCTCAATAAATTCTCTGGAAAAATTCACAAGACCTAGAAACTTTCTGAGTTCTGTGATATTGATTTGGCACAGGTACAGCTTGAATAAATGTCCCCTCTTTTGAAACTGACACATTCAAATATTTAACCTCTGGCTGCATTCAGCTGTACTCTGTCCCAACTCACATTTAATATTGAGTTGCACAATGCATCACAAATATTGAACTAAATCTCTTTGTGTTCAGTTTCATCAACAATTTGAGTCCATATATTTTAAATCAAGAAATCATTGACATATTGCAGGACTTTGTCTCCGTACCCCAGGGGTTCCAATACCTGTGCCAACACCTGATGGAAATAAATTGGACTAGAATAAAACCCTTGGGGCAAGCATGTAAACAGGTATTGGACATTTTCAAAGGTAAATGCAAAACGGAGAGCCAACTCAGGTGTAGTGGGCACCCAGAAAAAGTCATTCACAATATTCAAACAAGAAAAAAAAAACCTGACATTCACTCCTCAGCAGTAACATCACTTCAGGGACTGAGATGTGCTGCTGAGGGGTGTATTTATTTACAAATCTTAAATCCATGACCATGCGATAGCTACCATCCTCTTTTGTTTTACAGGCAGGATTGGGCTATTGCACGGGGAGTTGCCTCGTACAATCACGCCCTGTTATTCCAATTCACTGACAGCAATCCTTATGTAAGGAATTGCTTCCTCAGGAATACGGTATTGGCGCTGAAAGGGTGGTAGACGGTCGCTGTCAATCTTAATTAAAATTTGCATCAGTCCGCAATCTGTACGTTTTAAAACCCATAAATGAGGAAAAAATTGCACTAATTCATATTTCAAAGCAGTGTCTGCAACATTTATCTCAGGCATGTCATCATCATCAACTGTAAGAATATGATTTAGCGGTCTTGTAGAAGCGCTACTAAAGCTCAGGCACCAGGATGATAAGGTTTATGAACAGCAATCTTTATTTTCCCCTCACAGCTCCACAACATGTTTCAACTGCTCAAGGCAGTCTTCCTCAGGTAGTGTAAGGGGGTGAACTGTGACATCACATTATATAGAGAACAAAAAACTTTGATTGGTTCCCCAATTAACTATGTTTAACTCCTCATGCACTTCTACAAACATTGTCAATAAAAAACGACATAATTAAACTACAATTTATACAATTCCCCTAATTCCATATTGAATATTAAAACTGCATATCTATATAAACCAGCTGTAGCTCATTAATAAAAATCAAAACATATACATAAAAAATTATTAAAATTATTAAAATTACTATACACATTATTATAAAAAATTATTAAAATGAAATTATTATAAAAATGATTACTTCATATATATATATATATATATATATATATATATACACATGCACACACATATACATATATATATATTGAGACAATGATTTTTTTTTTTTTTTTTCTTTCTTTCCTTCCCTGAACTTTAAAGAGGATAAGTATTGGCACTGGAAGTAAGAGGAATAGCAGTTATAGTGACATCTGGTATATTTTGATCTAACTCGTTCTGTTTTGGCTCTTTATATATATCTAGATTTGTAAACTAATTCAACAGGAAAAGTATACTTTCAATACTTTCCATATATATATATATGTAAAATTTATTATTTTGTAAAAAATTATTATTTTGATACAATCACCCAAATGAACATTTGCATACCAACAGAATATTTTTTGGAAATAAAATATAATTGTTATATTAATGTTTTGTTACATTTTCCAAGGTTAAATTATGACCCTCTGGACTTAAAGTTCCCAACTTAAAGATCCAGTAACATTCTGTTTTAATAAGGGCCCCTAGGCGATCATTTACATTATCTCTTATCTGATCAATGATTGTGAGCTTCATTTTCGTGGCATCTTTTTGGTGGCAGATGGTATAATGCCTTGATAGACTGTGGAATTGATATCCAATCTTGATGTTGTGTCTATGCTTATTAAGCCTAGCATGCATGGTCTGTATGGTCCGCCCTATATATTGAGTACCACACGGACACTCGATTAAATAAATCACATAGGTAGATTGGCATGATACCCTATGTTTGATAGGGAAACTTTGCTTTGTTGTGGCTGACATGAAAGTTTTTTCCCCATTCTTAATGACCTTGCAGCATAGGCATTTGGGGGTCTGACATGCATAGCATCCATTGTTCATATCATCCCCTTTTATTAGTGCCCTATCTTCCGTTTTTTGGCACACATTACTAGGAGATAACATTTCTCTCAGGTTTTTGTTTCTCCTGTATATCACATTAGGTTTAGTAGGCAAATGATCAGCGAGAACTGGGTCACTCTTTAATACGAACCAATATTTGTTCATTAAATCTAGAATCATTTTCCTTGGTTGACAGTATGTTGTAACAAGACTCCATTTTGTCCTATTTATAGTTTTCTCATCACTTATGTTTTTTTTGGATGACATCTTCTCTATACAGGATTCCTGAGAAAGGTCTTTCGTTTTCCTAAATGCGTCTTGCAACAAACGTTTGGGGTATCCCTTCGCTAGGAACCTCTTTTTTAGGGTTTTTGATTCCTGTCTAAAATCACTATCCTCGTTGCAATTTTTTCTCACCCTCCAGTATTGGCCATAGGGTACGCTGGTTAACCACCTGGGGAGATGCCCACTCCCATACTCCAAGTAGCTGTTAACATCAACTTGCTTGAAGAAGGTCGAAGTATACACTCTCCCTAGGTGGTCCAAGCGCACCCATAGGTCCAAATACTGAAGGGCCGAGTTAGACACCGATCTAGTGAATTTTAGACCCCATTCGTTTTCATTTATTTCCGTGACAAAGTTAGTTACTTCTTCTTCTGTTCCTCTCCAGATGATGAACAGATCATCAATGAATCGCCTATAATAAATAATTTTATCAGCTGTCCACCTGGGCTGCGCAATGGAGACCGACTCAAATGCGCACATGTACAGATTTGCGTAACTGGGTGCGAATCTGGTCCCCATTGCGCAGCCCCTTTTCTGTTGGTATACGGACCCATTGAAGGAAAATATGTTGTTGCATAAAATGAATTTTATTGCTGTCAATAGGAACTCTCTTTGTTCTTTAGGCAATTCTTGATCGCTACTTAAAAAACTTTCAATCACCTCTAGACCCTTCTGATGGGGTATGTTACTGTACAATGCCGTAACGTCTAAGGTCAGTAACAAACATCCTGGTAGGGGGGGTAATGACCTAACTTCTTTTATTAACTGTGTGGAATCTTTCAAGTATGACTCCATCTTGAAACATGTTGTGGAGCTGTGAGGGGAAAATAAAGATTGCTGTTCATAAACCTTATCATCCTGGTGCCTGAGCTTTAGTAGCGCTTCTACAAGACCGCTAAATCATATTCTTACAAGCTTCTATTCCCCCTGAGGGATCAGCGGCTGGAGCAGCACAGCGAGGGCACAGTGGTGAAGGATCTGGCGTTCCCTAGATAAAAAGCAGTGACGCACATCCGGGACCGGCGCCACGTGACCGGAAAGGTCCTGTACGGACAGCTGGGGACCAGCGAGGTCGAAGGAGCGGAGCGTGCATATTGCCGGGGGTCCCCCATATATCAGAGGCTATTACACCGGGTTGTGCAGGTCGTGCACAACCAAAACAGGTGAGTGGCCACCTGTAATAATGCCATATTAACTGAGCTATAGTGATCCTACACATGCGCCCCTTCTCTCCCTTTTTTTCTTACATCATCATCAACTGAGCACAAACTAGCAACGGTTAATTTATGACTGACATTTTCAACTCTGCAGCATCCATAATAACTGAACAGACAGTAGTTCCTTTGTCACGCCATAAGACCTTATTACACAAATCAACAATGATACCCATGGCTGACAACACATTTGACCCATTAATAAAAAACTTTAATTGCTGATTGATCCAAAATTCACACCGAATGCCTCTGCACTTCGATGTCCCCGTGTCCTGAAATTTCAGGTTTACTGGACAACTCCTCCTAGCCTGTATACAGGAGCCCTCAAATCCCACTAAAGTTGTGGTGTCTGGCAGCCCGGGGGGAGCTGCAATTTGTGTCCTGTTACTGAAACAGAGGCTCCTGTATCAATTAAAAAGCTTTCCCAAATTTTGGTACCCTCTATTCTCCCTCTGACATAAGGTCGTCCATCTCGGCCTAGGGATAATTTTGCCAAGAGGTACAGGGGAACAGGGGGTTCAATGTATCAATCAGTACCGGCAGTAGGAAGCCCAAAAAAATCCACTAACCTCACCAGAGGCAATTCTACAGCCCACTGCTGTCACCTCCGAGCCGGACAGATCTGTGCGCTGGGATGGACAAGGGTCGCATAATTGGGTGACGGGGCAAAAGGCTCCCGTAAAACAGGGTTAACTATATGAGGACCATTGTACTGCTGGCACGGTTTGGGGCCGTTAACCGCTGGCTGTCCAGGGTTCTTAACAGCAGGATCCTCATACGGATCTCGGGACATTGTAGAGATAGGCTGCTGCTGCACCTGTGGATCATCCCTGGGAGCTAAATGGGAACACTTACGTCTAAGATGCCCTGATTGCCCACAAGGATAACATACAAGAGGACCCATGGAGTTCCGAGGGGTGTCTGCCGACTGGGACTAGCCCGTTGTCGGCAGTTGGCCATAACCCCCAGGAAGTCCTGGTCTCCTGTCATCAGCAGATGCCATCCGGGCAGGGCGATATGCAAAAACATTTGTATCATCGCCCTGAGTCTAGGATGGCATTTTCCCTAACAATGGTTACCAATGCCCTAATTTTGTCCTCCACAAATTTAGCATTATGTAAAATCCCTAACTTGCAAAACCTTTCCAAGGATTCTCTACAATCTATACCATCAGATCATAATCATCTTTCTGATCTATTCTATCAAAAAATACTTATCAAACGTTACACACCAGGCAGCCCATCTTCTAATTCTAAGATAATTTCCTTTCCTGATTCTAAAGGATTCTAACAACCATGGATGGATATTCTTCCTCCCTTCTGTCTGCCTGCAGCCGCTGTATCTCATACCCCTCCCTTTGTGATACTACTACTCCTGTCATTGTATCAGTAGCTGCTGTGTTCTCTCCATACACTGCTCCGCTGCCCCTCCCTGTGTAAGCATATTATCGTACTGTCTTTGAAGCTGTCTATCACTAGCCTAATCTGAGCTATAACTAACTTACACAAAGCCGCTATTAGGCTGCCCTTTCTGCTAATAATTTCTTCTTGTCAAGATGTCTACTTTCTTCTGTGAACCACTGCATACAATTTAACCAAGTGGTTCAGCATTAACCCCTTCTAGCTATGGGGTTTCAGCGTGCCTGTCAGTCTGCTCCCCCAGCCATTAAATAGTGGTGGGAGAACAAGGACGACTTAACTGCCTTAATATCAACTATTGCAATAGTTAGATACTCACATCTCCATTATGGAAGACACGTGCGCGCTTTGGTCAACCAGAAGAGGTGTAGCCACATGTTCAGCCTCACTCGTTACGTTGCCAAGCGTCTCCTTCTCCGTCTTTATCACCCTCGGCGTTAATCTGCACGTCCTTGTTTAACTCACCTAGAGGCTCAGTCTTAGTTACTCAGGGTAGACAGTAGCGCAAACGAGAGATTCTCAACGGCTGATTTCCTTAATGCGATTTCACGTGATGCATCACGCTTTTTAGCAAAAAAGGCAAAAACAAAAGAAAAAAAAGTCCATTCCTCACCCTCTCACCACTTTGGTTCACAGCTTGCTTCCAGGAATCTTCTAGGTTCTTCAGAAAGGATATAGGGTCTTCCCCCTTTCGTCCGGGCTGTAGCTCGCCATTTGAAAGAAATAATTCGAGCAAGTCCTTGTCTTCAGAACCAAAGGTTGAGGTTTATTCAGGTAGGAAATAACACAGAGATATATGGCAAGGCAATAACAGGCAGGTTTCAGAAAGGCAGGCACGCGTGGCACACAGGATGGAATAGTGTCGCCCCGCCTGTCTAAAGCAGGGTTTTTTTATACAATTTTCTGCTATTGGATAACATTAGTACCATGATTCTCTATGGAGAAATGGTTACATCATCCTGTCATAAGTGATCCATTCATATTACTTACAACATATATTGACATGAAAAAAGCACATTAATTTCATTACTAACTACATACAAATTATCTCATAATAGCCTTTTTGGGACCAAGCA
This sequence comes from Allobates femoralis, assembly GCA_033576535.1. Lineage (NCBI taxonomy): Eukaryota > Metazoa > Chordata > Amphibia > Anura > Aromobatidae > Allobates > Allobates femoralis. Next base: position 67,429 of record JARQOC010000471.1, on the reverse strand, counting down.
CAAATCACAACTTATTGACATTAATTAGCTCTGTTCTTGATTATAAGAAGCGTCATATTAGCCTTGAGGAATAGAATATACCTTAAAATATTGAGAAATACTTGTAAAAAGGAGTAAATAGCGAATTGGTTAACTATAATCTTGATGAACTCTTGGTATATGCTCAGACCAAACCTAATTAGCTCCATGCCTGTTCTTCTTCTAGAGCTTGATCTTCTTATTACTTGAGACCTACAACAAAAGTTCTTAAACTGAAACTCTACAAGAGACAACATGGCTGACAGAGGCCTTGGTACCCATGGCCTCCGTCTAACAACAGCAATCCATTTTTACTGTTCTGCCTTATTCCACATGTGGTGCTGTGGATATCTAGCATGCAGTTTAACCCTCGTTCACTTCCCCAAGGAACAGACTGTAGGATTTCTGGAGTCTATATCTACTGAGGTGATGAGGTGAACTTGATAGCGATAAAAACTATAATACAAAGAATAAACAGTCTGAATCAGTACTGGTATATCACAAAACCAGCAGTATGATACAGAAATACAATTACTACCAGTACTGGAGCATTACAAAAACTGCACAGTAACAGTATAAGGCCCCATTCACACGCTGCATATTTTTCACGTCTTTTTATGCCCATTTTTTTCGCATAAATGCATGTGTGTCTGTGTTTCCCACCAAAGTGAATGGACATTCACTTTGTGCCGTTCAGACGCCATGTAATTTTACGCAGCATTTTTGGAGCAAAAAAAGTATGAACATGTCAATTCTTTCCGCTTTTTTATGCGTGTTTCTTCCATAGGCCCATTATAAGCACAAGAAAAGCGTGTAAAAAAGTACAATTATAGTTGTTCTCTCATGTTTATTTCTACGCACGTTTTTCCCCTTATAAAAATGCACGTAAAAAGACACAGCAAATGCGCAGCGTATGAACGCAGCTTCACACAAAATGCAGTTGACATGGTTATCTAGGGTAAAGGTCACTGCAACAGGCTCTACTCTATACAAAAAGACATGTAACTGCATATAGTACACGAACATTCTAGGATGCAGGACTACAGATAATGATACCTCACTTCTATTACACTCTGTATAATGGCTGCAGCCTACACCTGCTTACATCTGCTTACACAGATCCCAGCATAAACATGTAACTACATTTTACTCTTACTGGAATCATCTGACAAGAGGATGAATGTTGTAGAAGAAGGCACAGGAGCCAGGATAAGGCTGGGGTCACATTTGGCCAGGCAATTGCGTTCACTGCATCCAGATCCGGATGCGGTAAACGTAATTGCCTTCACACACATTTTTTAGCAAAAATGTGTTGTGGTAACCGCAATGCGGTAACCGGATTGCTCCGGATGTGTAATCTGGAGCAATGTGGTTACTGTATACTTTGTTCACCCCTGCTGCTGTAGGAGTGAACAAAGTGTTAAATGTGTATTAAAACATTAAATATTAATATTAGCTGTCCACTCCTCTCAGCATGTTAGGGGTTAATAAGCCCTTTACTTTATAGCCGGCTATTGTCGGCTTTGTACACATTTCTGAATGAAGTTGCTGCGCCTGACAGTAGAGCTGATACTGTACGTAATGTACATATAGTATCTGCCGCTGTCCTTGGCCTAAAACCCTTAACATTAAGTCTATGGGCAACGCACTGCCATAGACCTAATGTAACTGCTTACGGGATCCTGGACAGCGGCTGATACTATACGTACATTACGTACAGTATCTGCTCTACTGTCAGGCGCCACGGCTTCATTCAGAAATGTGTACAAAGCCGACAATAGCCGGCTATAATGTAAATGCCTTATTAACCCCTCACATGCTGAGAGGAGTGGACAGCAAGTCTCTAGGGAGGCTGGGCACCCCCTAGAGACATGTTGCCCTCAGCTAATATTAATATTTAATGTTTTAATACACATTTAACACTTTGTTCATCCCTGCAGCAACCTGCGGTAACCGCATTGCTCAGGATTACACATCCAGAGCAGTCCGGTTGCCGCATTGCGGTTGCCAGAACTGCTCTGAAAACTGCAGCCTGCATGATTTTTAGCGCAGGCTGCAGATCCGGAGTCGGTAACCAGATTGCATGTAGAGCAATCCAGTTACCATAATGGGCTCCTATGGGGAGCATTTCCTGATCCGGTTTTGAGCTTTTTGACAGCTCAAAACCGGATCAAGATTTCAAAATTTAACCGCATATGTGACCCCAGCCTAAGTCTCATCCCTCAGAAGTTCAGGAATATGTCTCTCTTCTCCTTCATCCAGAGAAGCAGGGGGGCAGTCCCGTCTAAATGACTCATCTTAAAGGGGAAAGACTCTTGTAACTCTGCTACATCATGTGTAACACATCTAAACAACATGAATGGGTAACTGATGACCACTACGCTGTAACTAGTATTATACTGTGAATGTTTATTTGCTGCTCATAAATGCTCATAAATGAGCAGAACAATCCCTATATTACAGGCCTCTCTTAGAAAATTGGTGAATCATTCCATACTTATTTTCATACTTATGTATATATGTACACACTTGTATCACACATATACACCTTCTACTCTATCGTTCTATTTTTGTATAGAACGTTATTGCAACATTGGGATTTATTGCACTAGTTTGCTCATCTCTAGCTATTTAATTAAGCAAAAAGGTTTGGTCTTATTTTTATGACAGATTATTTCTTTAGCCAGGAAAATTGATCAAAACTGTGATATTGATTTTCCAACACAAGTAGTTTTGATATTACAGTTCCTTGGCAAAAAGTAATGATCAACAAAGCTGCAATGTGGTTTAACTTTAGTAGATGGGATTTTATTTTCACTGATATTAAATAAATAAGAAAAGCTGCATGGAAAGTTGTGATATGTTCCTGTGTACACAAGCAGTTGAACCATTACATTAAATTGACTTCTTTTTATTCTCCTAAGTGACTAATTCTGGCCAGAGCTGCTGAGATCTGAGTGAGAATGGGTGATATTTTGCCAAAGCTAATGCCCAAATCACTAAGATATGGATATAAATCAGACTTCTGGAATAACATTGTCCAAGTAATAATCTTTAAAATATGCTATAGTGTGTCAACCAAGGTGACAAAGCGTTGGAGTCAAGTCTTCCAATGATCTCACACAGGCAATTATAGGTTATTATTATTATCTGAAATGCTCTTTATGGTTATAGGATAAAATAATTTGGAAAAAACCTGTCTAAGGCCCCTTTCACATCAGCGGTAAGCGTTGATCGCGGCAGTTGCAGTGAAAAAAACGCATCTGCCATGGTTACCGCATAACGGCTGCACTTGCGGTTCACCTGCGGCAAGCCCCATGCAATGTCTATGGGGCTTGCAGCAGGCGCAGCAAGTGTGGTATAGTTGCGGTTTCGGCACTAGCGGCAAATGCGGCCGTGAAATAAATGCAGTCAGCCACGGTTTTTTCGCGGCTGCATCTGCCACAAGTGCCGAAACTGCACTTGCCACACCTGCCGCACACTTACCGCAAGCCCCATAGACATTGCATGGGGCTTGCCGTAAGTGAACCGCAAGTGCGGCCGTTATGCAGTAACTGCAGCTGATGCGGTTTTCACTGCAACTGCCACTAACAACGATTACCGCTGATGTGAATCTGGTACACCAGAGATAACCGGTATTGTTAGAGATGTAATCATGATGAACATGTTATTCAGGTGCATCTCAATGAATTAGAATAGCATCAAAAAATTAATTTATTTCAGTAATTCAATACATAAAGTGAAATGCATATATTAGGCTAGGGCCACACTTGGGTGCCTGAATCCATCTATTGGATGCGTTACTGCATCCAGTTTTGTAAGTTGTCATTTTTTAGCCATTTTTACCACATGCGTTAACACATGCGTTAATGCAAGGTACCTACATGTACCATGCGTTAACGCATGTGATTCCCATAGACCCCCATGTTAAAAAAAATGCATGCGTTTTTGACAAAACACCAAAAAACGTTGCAGAACCTATTAAAAACGCATTTCTCAAAAACAGAATGCGTTAAACGCATTGCACTTTTGCACACTTTTGCAATGCGTTTTTTGCATTGGAGTCTATGGGAGCATTAAAGGGAACCTGTCACATCCTAAAAGCTACCTAACCTATCAATACATGTCCCTGCACCTGCCTATTAGCATTATAACTATCCCTCTCTCTGCTAAATGCTTCCTTTCAAAGTTGAAACAAACACTTTGATACTTACTCATTAGGATGATAATGAAGTTGGGGCTATATGCAATTGTGCCCAGGGCGTGTTGTTTTGCAGCCTCCAGGATCTGTCTGTGCAGCTTTTGCTGTGATGTGGAGCTGAAGGCAGGACAAATGCTTTGCATTCTGTGAGTGACAGAGAGGGGGAGGGCAAAGCCTGCCCAAGCAGAGCAACACATACAGAGAGGAAGGATCCTGGAGGCTGCAAAACAACACGCTCTGGGGACTATTGCATATAGCCCCTACTTCATTATCATCCTAATGAGTAAGTATCAAAGTGTTTATTTAATCTTTGAAAGGAAGCATTTAGCACAGAGAGGGATAGTTATAATGCTTATAGGAAGGTGCAGGGACATATATTAATAGGTTAGGTGGCTTTTAGGAGATGACAGGTTCCCTTTAACAGATGCGTTTTTACACATTTCCACATGTCAAAAACGGATCCAGTAGCAGGATTGCAGATGCAAGTGTGGCCCTGGCCTTATATAGAGTCATTACAAACAGAGTGATCTATTTCAAGTGTTTGTTTCTGTTAATGTTGATGATTATGGCTTACAGCCAATGAAAACACAAAGGTGTTTCACAATCTCAGAAAATTCAAGTTGAAGGATGAAGGGTCTGAGAGATAAAATATTACTTAAATAGATATCAGAGGCTTCACCTTGTGTGGTTGTGAGTGTCACAACCACTATAAGGGTATGTGCACATCAGTCGTTTTGTGGGCTGCTTTTGGACGTTTTCCGTCGGCGTTTTCCGCTCAGTTTTATGTTAATTTATGTTAATCCTATCCTCCGGTTGGATTAACATGCTAGTCAATGGATTTTAGAAAACTCTGTCTTCACTAGAACGTTTTTCTTCTGGTCGTTTTCAGTCAAAACTGAGTTTTCTCAGTCAAAACTGAGTTTTTCCACCGGTTTTCCAAAAATAGAGCAAGTGACTTCTTTCCACCGTTTTTCCAGCGGTTTCAGCTGATCAAGTGCACAAAAAACTCAGTTTTCAAAACCGCCGAGAAAACCGCCGAGAAAAACGCTGTAAAACCGGGCGGAAAACGAGCAAAAAACGAGGGACACTGCTGAGCACAGAAAACTCAGTTTCTGCTAAAAAAACCCAGGTTTTTGGACGGACTGCAGAGATGCACAAACGTCACATGTGCACATACCCTAAAAGTATATCACGGCTGCTGCAGCATGGTACATAAAATGTAGGGAGGATGAAGGCTTAAAAACCGAACTGCTGTATTCCATGGGACATCAAAGGGTGAGAATAGTGATGGGCGAGTCCTAAATTACTCGGAATCGCTTGACTCTAGCGAGTCCGAGCCCGGGACTCGCTACTCGTTGCGAGTCTAGCGAGTCCAATGTTAATGAATGGGGAAGCGAGTAATAGCGAGTAATGTGCGATTTACAAATCGCAGATGTGTCTCGGAAGCTTCAGGCTCTATCTGCTACAATAGCTAAATCATGTTTAATAGGCTCCCGCTGTCACAGCACAGTTAACTCTCTGCTTACCGGCGCTGCAACAAGAAGAAGAAGGAAGACAGAAAACAGAAGAGAGAAGAAAGAAGAGAGAAGACCTGGGTCTTTGGAAGGATATGTGGTGGTAATAAAGTTGGAGTCCCTAATGGTGTCGGTGTCTTTATTTTTAATAAATAATTTTTCTCTGTGTGGTGTTTTTTTTAACCCTTTATTGGAGATTCTTAGTGGCAGGGTCAAACCTGGCCTGACATTAAGAATCTTGGGCTTAATACCAGCGTGTATAACAAAGCTGGTATTAACCCCTTTATTACCCAGCGTGCCACCGCCACCAGGGCCGCTGGAAGAGCGGGGTTCAGTGCCAGAGGATTGCGCTTCAATGAACGCGCCATCTTCTGGGGCGACTGCGGGCTGCAATTTGCAGCGGGGGGTGCCCAGAAAGCTTGGGCCTCCCTGCGCTGCGGATTCCAGCCCCCAGCTGCTTAGCTGTACCTGGCTAGACATAGAAATTGCGCGGAGCCCCACGCATTTTTTTTTTATTATTTCATGAAATTTATGAAATAATAAAAAAAAAGGGCTCCCCTATATTCTTGTATCCGGCCAGGTACAAATAGGCACCTGGGGGTTGGGGGCAGCCCGTCGCTGCCTGCTGGATACAATTTTGAGCAGTGGGAAATAGTGAGAGTTTTTAACCCAATAGATACTTCACAGAATTTGATAACAATAGATCGTCATATTGAACATTTTCTTTCTTTCACACTAAATTTCTCACGTTTAGTGTATGTGCATACGATATGGAGACAATGCAACCTTGACACAGTAACTCCTCTCCTTCGGAGATGCTGGACGTCTCCACCGGTGAACGCAGCCAAATGTGCCCAAATGACAGCTTTTCCCTGTATTGACCCACCCAGAAAGCCTCTGACTCCGATGTGCTAAATTGACATGCTGTGAACAAGCAGCAGCATGAAAAGCCAGTCTGCAGTTCAGTTAATACCACAGAGAAAAACAGAGTGGACACAGTATTTCTGTAAATCACATCCACTGTGCTTGTACTTTTCAACACAGCGGTTTGAACATAATGATAATACATTGAATCCAAACCATTGCAAACACTGATTGTGTGGACAAACCCTTATGGTACCATTACACAGTACGATGTTGGAACGATGTTTGCAACGATCTCGTGGGCTCGCGGTCATTGCAGACATCGTTTTGACAACATTTGGTGAGTTGTCACACGTTTAGATGTCGTGGACAACTCACCAATGTGTTGTGAGCAGGGATCGTTCGCAAACCCTGCGAACGATCCCTACTCATTGGTGTCAAAAGGCGAAGTTGTCCATGACATCTTTATTGCGGTGCGTCACACAACAATCCACCAGGTTGGTGGATTGTTGATCGTCAGGTTTGAGAACATGTTCTCAAACCTGTGATGAACGATCCACCAACTTATTGTTGTTGAATCGCGGTGTTACACGCAACGACATCCTAACGATGTCGCTGGTACGCCTCCAAACCCGTGACATATCAGCGACATCGTAAACTATGTCGGCCCGTGTAACGGGGCCATTAGCCTTCACTCACATATTCATATAAAATCTGCAAGTGCAATGCAAGAAAACATTGCATTGCACTCACCCCATTCGTCACTGCATATCTGCTACTTTTTTCAGTTCAAAATTCGGCGTGTGGTGCAAATTGCAAATGCTGCGTGTCCGAAAAATATGAAAAATCTTCCATTCCTCCAGATATCCACAGGGCTGAAAACTTATCTGCCCCCCTGTGGGCTTGTGTAGATCACTGTCCTCTTTTTCCTCCTTATTTCTCCCCCCAGTCAGGTATTTTTATTATTCCTAGTTAATTACAACTTGTCAGGGGTCATTAAAGGTAGCAGAGCTGAATGCTTTTGTTTTCCCTTAAAAAAAAAACAGGCTACAACCCTTTGTCTCAGAGCTCATAATACTCCAGGGCAAATATAACTTTTTATTTAAGTCCCAGAAACATGAAAATTACATTTCCAGGATCTGGGCACCGGGGGTTATGCATGGCATTGTTTTGCAGCATTCAGAAGTATCAGAAAAATGGGATATTAATTTCTGCCCATCCGCAAGCCACAGACATATTATGTTTGGTCACAAACCACTGATTAATTCCCCATCAATAAGAAGACATGAATATCTTTTACGTGCCATGCTCAACCACTGAGATATGGCTAAGAGTTTTAATTTTATAACATTTCATTAGGTTGAGCCTCCTCCAAAACCTAGCCCAATGAGGTCACTAGGTGGGAGGGACAGGTAGTCAATGAAAGCTGGGCACACAATTTTGACGTCACTCAGAACCAGGAGACACAGCCGATCACTATGCAGCTGGGGTCTGGATCATACAGTATCTTTGGGATCTCTCCTCCCCTTTATCTACACGTCATACCTGTGACTGAGATTTAGTAAGTTTCATACCTTAATCCCTTTTATTTTCATAACTGTTACACATATTTGTAATTTGTCTCTTTTGTATCTTTTGTATATTTTGTAAATATGGCCAATTTTTCAGGAGCAAAATTATAAATTTACTAGTATCATTCGTTTTGTTCTATAAGTGAACTGCCACGTCTGCGTGCAAATTCACATTACCAAATGGATGTCCATTCCACCTATACAACCCCTGGCAAAAATTATGGAATCCCCTGGCTCGGAGGATGTTCATTCAGTTGTTTAATGTTGTAGAAAAAAGCACAGACATGGCACAAAACTAAAGTAATTTGAAATGGCAACTCTCTGCCTTGAAGAAACACTAAAATAAATCAAGATAAAAAATATGGAAGTCAGTAAGGGTACCTTTTTTCAGACCAAGCAGAGGGAAAATATTGTGGAATCACTCAATTCTGAGGAAATAATTAAGGAATCACCCTGTAAATTTTCATTCCCAAAACTAACACCTGCATCAAATTAGATCTGCTCGCTAGTCTGCATCTATAAAGGAGTGATCAGACCTTGGAGAGCTGTTGCACCAAGTGGACTGACATGAATCATGGCTCCAACATGAGAGATGTCAAGTCAAACAAAGGAGAGGATTATCAAACTCTTAAAAGAGGGTAAATCAACACGCAATGTTGCAAAAGATGTTGGTTGTTCACAGTGAGCTGTGTCTAAAATCTGGACCAAATACAAACAACATGGGAAGGTTGCTAAAGGGAAACATACGGTACTGGTAGACCAAGGAAGACATCAAAGCGTCAAGACCGGAAACTTAAAGAAATATGTCTCAAAAACAGGAAATGCACAACAAAACAAATGAGGAACAAATGGGAGGAAACTGGAGTCGATGTCTGTGACCGAACTGTAAGAAACCGCCTAAAGGAAATGGGATTTACATACAGAAAAGCTAAACATAAGCCATCATAGACACTTAAACATATTCAGTGATGAATTGCGAATCTGCATTGGGCAAGGTGATGGCACGAAGGCACACACCAAAGGTCCACCATACCACCTAAGATCTGCCTGCGGCCTCCCGTTAAGCTACCTGTCCTCACACCATCAGGAGTGCTACACTGTAATTTTGTATGCAACTTATACAAATGCCAGTAAAGTACCCGGAGGAACAGTGATTTTGGACTCAGCTTGCTTTTTTTGCATAAACTCGTTTCCTTACAGGAATGCTGCTCTGGGGGTCCAGTCCTACCTGTGGAGGACTTCACCATCTTAGCCGCGATACCATCCACCTTCGGCGGACTGTGGCTGCGCTGGTGGCATCTCACCAGAGACTACAGGTGGCGTCACAACAAACTTTGTAAATAGTCCCCTGTAAATATCACCCCTTTTTTGGCAGATAGGCCCAGGACACGGGGTCAGGCGCGGCCGCCATTCCCCGTGACACAGTTGACCCTTTTGCCGCCTGACACCCAAGTACCCCAAAGCCTGGGCGCTACATTCCCACTAAAAAGATTTATCACCTATCCACAGAATAGATGGTGCATTTTTTAACAATGATAGACTGATTGCTGAGGCCCTCACTAATTCTGAGAACAAAGCCTTGATATGCCCTGTCTGAAAGTAATCGTGGTCCAGATTTATACACATCGGCTCTATCTATACCAGCTGATTTCTAAATTGCACCCCAGAAAGATAGGCTGGAATTCTATTGTTTTGATTCACAGCAACACTTCTAAAATACTTGCAGCCTTACGTAGGTTTCTCTAACACAAATGTTGCTCCAACAGACTGTATACTTTGAATTTTAAATAATTGGAATAACACCATTGTGGTGTATGTATATATGTGGATTTGGATTGTTTTACATGAATAAATAAAATTTCACTCTGAAGCATCATCTGACGCTTATGGAAAACTGTTCCTGCATATCTTTTGTAGTGGTATTTATTTGGAGAGCAAGTTTTCAGTTTTCTTGGCACTTTCACCCTTAGAACTCTCACTCATTGGGAGTTCAGTTAACTGAACTATTGACACTATATTAGCAAAATCAAAGATTATCTGCAATGTATATCACATCCACTGGATGGCCAAAATTAAACATGCATAGCAGAGACATATTGTGACAGAGTATCACACTTACTTATAAGACTAATGCACACATTCACATTCCACATTCTGATTTTAAACTCACGCAAATCTTCAATCTCTGCAATGCAAAGATTATAGTCAAAAGAACAATATTCAGTATCAAAATGCAACATGTAAAAACATATACTGATGTAAAAATTGTTAGCTCATGATATTTTTTCTCTTAGGCTCCTTTCACATCTAATGCAGGGCTGCGTTTTCCTTCATTTGCGTTTCTATGCGTTTTTAACCGCTACAAATGCATCAAAACGCATGCGTTTTTGCCCCCATTGATTTTTATGGAAACGCATGTAAAAATGCATGCAAAAATGCATGTGCGTTTTCAAAAACGCAAAATGCATGAGTTTTTGCAAAAGCAGACCAAAACATTGCTTGTGACGTTTTGGTCTGCATTTGCAAAAACGCATGCGCTTTGCGTTTTTGAAAACGCACATGCATTTTTGCATGCATTTTTACATGCGTTTCCATAAAAATCAATGGGGGCAATAATGCATGCGTTTTGATGCGTTTTTAGCGGTAAAAATGCATAGAAACGCAAATAAAGCAAAACGCAGCCCTGCATTAGATGTGAAAGGGGCCTTATAAAGAAAAATGCATAAAATACAAAAACATACAAATGGGGCAGAATTTTTATTATCTCATCTGCTAAAGTATTTATGGTAGTGAGGTATTTGCTGCAAAGATTAGTTATGTTCATAAGATCCCATAGAGAAGAGCTAAATTGCAGATGTTCGTGTTTCCACGGTACCTCAGCTGTGACCTCAGATGAACTCTCTGATGTCACCACTCTCACAGCAGCGGCTGTCAGAGCAGATAGTGTAAGAGTGCTGCTTGCGTTGAACGGTCACTATAATGTAACTGCTCAGCCTTATGTAGCAGAGCCAGGAAGCTACGCTGGACATCGTGTTGTGGATTTACAGTCAGAATTGGGTATGTTTGGGGATAATACATGGGTAAAAGAAAGTGTCTGTGAGTTTAATTTTAAATAAAGGATTTTTTTCTGTGTCTTTGTTTTTTAACTATTTATTTTCAGGATTGGTAATGTGGGGGTCACAGATATGATGGCAGATTTGTTGGCAATAGCCACCAATCACAGATACAATGGTTGGGGTCACAGTCATGATGCTAATCATGGAAACTGTCACAGAGAGTAGGTGAGAGATTAAGTGAATTACCATGAGGCATAATGAGCGCACCCGGAAGTGATGTTACAAGTACACAGTCCTCGTAAGTATAATTTTCTTGCTTTGCTTGTAGTTTTGCTTCTTTTTGCAGCCCCCAGATCCAAATCCCAAACTAAACAGTAATACAGATTTTTCAGAGAAGTCTGTATTCAGGGTCCGTGCATGGACACTAGGTGTTCGGTACGGACCCCTAACATTACATTTCTGGTTAACCCATCACTAACAGTTATCCCTCCTGACTTTCCCATACACATGAACATTCAGCTCTGCATTTAGGTATTTTTAATAAAGAGTGAAGAAAACGCCCTGCCAGACTCCTCTGGCAATTCTTATGTTGCCTGAAAACAAAGATCAGACACTGAAATTACAACTGCCAAATTCTTCTCTCCCTGATATCATTGGTGGTTTTGACTGATTTTCATCTTATGTGTTAATGGGGACCTTAACTCTGCAGGGTCCATATGTCAAGCACATATTATTAAGCATTTTAGTGTGCATAAATTACTTTAAAATTCTAAAAGTCAACAGTACAAGCAAATATATCTTTATACTGAGGAATAGTGCTTAAATGAAATCAGTCAGGTAAAAAATCCATATGTAACTGCTATCATTTTCTAATTCCTTTCTCTAAGCTTTCTCTATTGATGTAGTTATTTTATTTATATTTACTTCCTATCTTCTGTAAACTGAAAATAAAGAGATTCATTCCATCTGTCAATCACAGGGAATGATTCACTTAGTTCTCCTCTGTCCACTCCCCATAGGATGACTATTCATGTCACATATTCACATCACATTACTGCACAGGACATCAGTAGGGGAGGCTGTATCCTCCTCTCTTCTCTCTTTGCAGCAAAGCCAAGAAATAAAACACAGAATTTCTCACAGCACAGCAGGATGTCTGCTTACAGAAACAAATGGAGTCTAGATCAGATAAAGCAGACCTACAATAGCTCTCTCCTTTGGTGTCATCAGCAGAACAGAAGCTCCTTATGGAATCTGAAACCACGCTGCACTGAGAGCAAAGGAAGGAGGGAGAGGGGTGGAGAGAGCTGCTGAGAAGGAGTGTATAATTACATAACAGTTTATAACACAGTCTGACTAATCGTCTTTCAGTATAATGGAGAGGACTAATCCAGAAGCTCCCTGCAGGGTCTGAGAATGCTGATAACATGGAAACTACAAACGGTACAATAATGATATTACATGTTTTTAAAAGGTATGCCAAGGCCCTATTCAATGATAATATTTGTATCATACTGAAAAATGACCTGACAGTGTCCCTTTAACAGAGAAATAGGCTTTTTTTCTTATGAGCTATTTCTTCTCCAATTTGACTCCTAAAATCATTATTTACTCTGAAAAACAGCTGAATCCAGTTTAGTCATCGGTTTGCCAGCTTACTAATTCATATGATTAATTTTTCTTATTTGAGTCTATAGAGATGAGGGGGGAAGGATGATACGTACACACACACGCACACACGCAAGCACACACATTATGCTGGATAATGTCCATCTTGAGGCTGCTGCTACTGGCTTTGCACTACATAATGAAGAGCAGAAATTGCATAGAGAACCTCTGAGAGAGGCCATAAAAAACTTTAAAAACATCAAAATGATGAAGCTTTTAAAAATAAAAAATCAGAGCTCAACTGTATTTGAACAATTCTTTACTTTGAGAATATTTTTGCAGTATGAACCTCATGGTGTGTGGATATGAAATAAAAAAAAATATTCAGTAATTCAAAAGCATATTAGTTTCCTTAATTAGATTGTCCGTTCTGCTTAAAGTAATTCAAATAATAATGCTGCTTATATTTCACAATCTCACAAATTATAGAAATTTCTATATCTCCTGGCACTAGATCATTTCCAGAAAGTGAAGCAGTAAATCATAGGATTCATGAAATATGTATTGCTTTTGGGTGCCAAGGTAGACTTAAACATATCAATACCACCTTTAATTTCATGTATATTCTGCCAAAGATGAACCACATTACATATCCTGCAAGAAATGCTATTGATGTTATGCAGCTCTTTATAAAGACTTGAATGGTTACCAACTTAAAAGAAACGATTAATAGAGTTCACTGTGGTCATTTTTCTGACTTTTTCTTTAACAATCAGTTTATCATATATAAATCTATTTTTTGATGCAATGCCACTTCTTAAGGATATTCAGGCATTTTTTGCATATGGCAGTATAAATCTCTATTATAAAACTAGATTCAGATAACACTGGATTACACCAAAAAATTGGTCCACTGGGGCAGCTCATCTTCCTATGGAATTTTGCATAGGTCACATCCACAAAACCTTTGCATAACATACAATAGGTCATTTTTTTTACTGATTGCTTTAACAAAAGTACTATAAACTGATATTAAGAATTAATATAACTATATACAGATGGTATAAATACAATAAACACGCAATAACTCATAAAATAGAAAAGGTGCTAAATGCTCCTTACACTTTTCTTAATATGTGCAATCATGAGGAAAGGTAGGCACATCCTCTTTGAATAATATGGTTTTCCGTATCAGGACATAACTAAAAACAAAAATGTTATTAATATGTTAAAATTTACAGGAAACCTGTCAGGTAACAAATTCTATTAATTTATAGATGCGGTGTTAATTTGAAGGGTAATAGCATCCTAATGCTGCCCGGTGCTATTAATGAGAGCCCCACTTTCAGGAGGAAATTAACTTTTTTTCAGTCTTACGGGAGGCGCCGACATGACTGCAGTCATTGCTCTGTGTATTGTAAATGGTGGCTGTAACCACACCCAATGCAGACTGACAGTGTCAGGGCATAGTTACATCCACTGCTCAGTGACTGAAAGCCCAAGGCTGTTGGGAGGAATTTCATATCCTCCTAGCAGCGGGGCTTTCAGCCACAATACTTCAGAATAAAACACTGGCTGCATGTTTGAAGGCAAGGATAATTTTCTCTGAAACTCTCCAGTATTTCAAAGAAAACATAGTTTAAACAGTCGGGGCCATAGAAATAGACAAGGCTGGACTGAAAGCATATCCAATTGGCTTCTTACGGCACCGCTCTAGTTGACTGACATATCTTTCTCTATGTAGATGGAGAACAGATTCAGCAGATGCAAAGACACAGAAAAAGGCAGCACAATGGTGAATCACAAATAATATTTGATACACAAATTAGGATATAAAACAATACAGATTAATTAAAAACCAATACAATAGGTTACAGGGTAATCTAAGTAAATACAGAGTGTAAAGAAATACTTATATATTGAACAACTTCTAAATGCGAATAACTAAGCTGTTTCAACTTCTACTATTACAATGAAGGAAATAAGCATTTGATCCCTCGCTGATTTTGTTAGTTTACCCACTCACAAAGACATGAACAGTCTATAATTTTAAAGGTAGGTTAATTTTAACAGTGTGAAATAGACTATCAAAAATAAAATCTAGAAAATCCCATTGTCTAAATTATATAAATGTATTTGCAATTTTCAGAGAGAAATAAGTATTTGATCCCCTACCAACCATTAGGTGTTCTGGCTCCTACAGACCAGTTACATGCTCCTAATCAACCCCTTACCTGCATTAAAGATAGCTGTCTTAAATTGTCACCTGTATAAAAGACTCCTGTCCACACACTCAATCAATCTGACTCTAACCTCCACAAAATGGGCAAGACTAGGGATGGGCGAATCTACTCGCTAGGACTCGTTACTCGGCGAGTAGTAAGGGACTCGCAGGACTCGGTACTCTGCGAGTTTCCCAGCGTTTACTGGCACGAGTCCAATGCAAATCATTGGCAAACGCTGACAAAACTAGGATTGCCATTGTTTGCATTAGACTCGGCTACTGTGCCAGTGATAGCAGGGAAACTCGCAAATAACTGCTGTTTCTTTGCGAGCCGAGTCCAGCTGTCTTCTCTGTGCAGCTCCAGGGTCCTAGAGCCTGCCTGCTCACAGAGATGATGTAGCAGAGCTGAGATTGTTCTCAGTCTGCTCATTCCCTGTGCATAGACATCTATATCTATGCACAGGGATGTAGCAGAGAGGACATCACGTTTTGGACTACATCGGACGGAAGAGGATTTTTTTAATTAAAGATGGAGTACCTAATGGCTTTTTTTTTATTTCAAATAAAAAAATTTTCTCTGTGTTTTTTTAACCCTTTATTGGAGATTCTTAGTGGCTGGGTCAAACGTGGCCTGACATTAAGAATCTCGGGCTTAATACCAGCTTGTATAACAAAGCTGGTATTAACCTCTTTATTACCCAGCGTGCCACCGCCACCAGGGCCGCTGGAAAGAGCGGGGTTCAGCTCCAAAGGATAGCGCTTCAATGAACGCGCCATCTTCTGGGGCGGCTGCGGGCTGCAATTTGCAGCGGGGGGTGCCCAGAAAGCTTGGGCATCCCTGCGCTGCGGATTCCAGCCCCCAGCTGCTTAGCTGTACCTGGCTAGACATAGAAATTGCGCGGAGCCCCACGCATTTTTCTTTTATTATTTCATGAATTTCAGAGTCTCAGAGTCAGAGTCTCAGAGTCAGAGTCTCAGAGTTAGAGTCAGAATCTCAGAGAGTCAGAGTCGGAGTCAGAAAGTCAGAGAGTCAGAGTCAGAATCTCAGAGAGTCAGAGTCAGAGTCAGAATCTCAGAGAGTCAGAGTCAGAGTCAGAATCTCAGAGAGTCAGAGTCAGAATCTCAGAGAGTCAGAGTCAGAGTCAGAATCTCAGAGAGTCAGAGTCAGAATCTCAGAGAGTCAGAGTCAGAATCTCAGAGAGTCAGAGTCAGAGTCAGAATCTCAGAGAGTCAGAGTCAGAATCTCAGAGAGTCAGAGTCAGAATCTCAGAGAGTCAGAGTCAGAATCTCAGAGAGTCAGAGTCAGAATCTCAGAGAGTCAGAGTCAGAGTCAGAATCTCAGAGTCTCAGAGTCAGAGTCAGAATCTCAGAGTCTCAGAGTCTCAGAGAGTCAGAGTCAGAATCTCAGAGAGTCAGAGTCAGAATCTCAGAGAGTCAGAGTCAGAGTCAGAATCTCAGAGTCTCAGAGTCAGAGTCAGAATCTCAGAGTCTCAGAGTCAGAATCTCAGAGAGTCAGAGTCAGAATCTCAGAGAGTCAGAGTCAGAATCTCAGAGAGTCAGAGTCAGAATCTCAGAATCTCAGAGTCTCAGAATCTCAGAGTCTCAGAGTCAGAGTCAGAATCTCAGAGAGTCAGAGTCAGAATCTCAGAGAGTCAGAGTCAGAATCTCAGAGAGTCAGAGTCAGAATCTCAGAGAGTCAGAGTCAGAATCTCAGAGTCTCAGAGTCAGAGTCAGAATCTCAGAGTCTCAGAGTCTCAGAGAGTCAGAGTCAGAATCTCAGAGAGTCAGAGTCAGAATCTCAGAGAGTCAGAGTCAGAATCTCAGAGAGTCAGAGTCAGAGTCAGAATCTCAGAGAGTCAGAGTCAGAGTCAGAATCTCAGAGTCTCAGAGTCAGAGTCAGAATCTCAGAGTCTCAGAGTCAGAATCTCAGAGAGTCAGAGTCAGAATCTCAGAGAGTCAGAGTCAGAATCTCAGAATCTCAGAGTCTCAGAATCTCAGAGAGTCAGAGTCAGAGTCAGAATCTCAGAGTCTCAGAGTCAGAGTCAGAATCTCAGAGTGTCAGAGTCAGAATCTCAGAGAGTCAGAGTCAGAATCTCAGAGAGTCAGAGTCAGAATCTCAGAGAGTCAGAGTCAGAATCTCAGAATCTCAGAGTCTCAGAGTCAGAGTCAGAATCTCAGAGAGTCAGAGTCAGAATCTCAGAGAGTCAGAGTCAGAATCTCAGAGAGTCAGAGTCAGAATCTCAGAGAGTCAGAGTCAGAATCTCAGAATCTCAGAGTCTCAGAATCTCAGAGTCTCAGAGTCTCAGAGAGTCAGAGTCAGAGTCAGAATCTCAGAGTCTCAGAGAGTCAGAGTCAGAATCTCAGAATCTCAGAGTCTCAGAATCTCAGAGTCTCAGAGTCTCAGAGTCAGAGTCAGAATCTCAGAGAGTCAGAGTCAGAATCTCAGAGAGTCAGAGTCAGAATCTCAGAATCTCAGAGTCTCAGAATCTCAGAGTCTCAGAGAGTCAGAGTCAGAGTCAGAATCTCAGAGAGTCAGAGTCAGAATCTCAGAGAGTCAGAGTCAGAATCTCAGAGAGTCAGAGTCAGAATCTCAGAGTCTCAGAGTCAGAATCTCAGAGTCTCAGAGTCAGAATCTCAGAGAGTCAGAGTCAGAATCTCAGAGAGTCAGAGTCACAATCTCAGAGAGTCAGAGTCAGAATCTCAGAGTCTCAGAATCTCAGAGTCTCAGAATCTCAGAGAGTCAGAACCAGAGTCAGAATCTCAGAGTCTCAGAGAGTCAGAGTCAGAATCTCAGAGTCTCAGAGAGTCAGAGTCAGAGTCAGAATCTCAGAATCTCAGAGTCTCAGAATCTCAGAGTCTCAGAGTCAGAGTCAGAATCTCAGAGAGTCAGAGTCAGAATCTCAGAGAGTCAGAGTCAGAATCTCAGAGAGTCAAAGTCACAATCTCAGAATCTCAGAGTCTCAGAGTCTCAGAGAGTCAGAGTCAGAATCTCAGAGAGTCAAAGTCACAATCTCAGAATCTCAGAGTCTCAGAGTCTCAGAGAGTCAGAGTCAGAGTCAGAATCTCAGAGAGTCAGAATCTCAGAGAGTCAGAGTCAGAGTCAGAATCTCAGAGAGTCAGAGTCAGAGTCAGAATCTCAGAGAGTCAGAGTCAGAGTCAGAATCTCAGAGTCTCTGTCACGTCCCACTGACGGACTACACACGTGGACCCACTGGACCGCGTAAAGCGGATGCTGACACCGGGTGATAGAGAGGCAGACACGTACCGTAGAGTTAACGGGTTTATTACAGACAACAAAAACACAGAACTACACGCCCCTGGAGAGGGCCACAAGGCCGCAACACTGGAGACCCAGCGAGGGAGACCCCGGAGCGCTTGACCCCTATACAGGGATACCGCCGGGATCAGCCTCGAAGGGGCCAATGCTACGGACACAAGTGTTCAACCGACCCCAGGCGACGTGGTAATGAAACAGCACCCGGGAATACAATACGAAACGAGAACCGTGAATACAGAGCACCAGGAGCACGGGGAACTAGGAACGCAGGGAGATCCAGGAACACGGAGAGATCCGGATAAGCGGCAGAGGAGCTGCACGGAAACAGTACGGAGAATTGCGAGCACCACGGAGTCCGGTCCGGGGAAGTCCAGGGAAACCACACAAGGACGGTCCGGAGGAAAGGTAGTGACGCAGCACGGAGCAACACGAAGGCAGAACAGCGACACTGCAACAAGAACAAACAGATGTATGTTAAATACTGCAGAATCACAGCATACAATAGGACCAGGACCGGCAACTTCAGGATGAATGAAGAGGGCCGGCAAGGTCTAAGAGTAAATGCACACCTGCAACAAGAACAAACAGATGTATGTTAAATACTGCAGAATCACAGCATACAATAGGACCAGGACCGGCAACTTCAGGATGAATGAAGTTGCCCCGGCAAGGTCCAGAAGCAAGTGCACACTTTATATACCTGCTGCCCTACAGGGACTGGCTGAGAGGCGGGGCAGCCTAATTGGCAGCTGGCCCTATAAAGGTAGCAGAGAGAGCGGCCCCGCCCCCTAGTGAACACACTGAGGGGAAGCAGAGCAGGGCAGCAGTCAGGGAGCGACAGTCTGAGCAGCAGGTGTGCGATGGAGCACCCCGGAACCCCGGGATCGCCTGCGGACGACCTGTAACCTGGAACCCCGACCCCGGAACCGGGAAGGAAGGGTAACTGCACGGGGAGAGGGACGAGCAGGGTGCAGGGCGGAGGCGCTGGACCGCGGGGCAGTTACAGTACTCCCCCCGCCACGCCCCCCCGGAACCAGGCCGGCATGAAACCTGCGCAAGAGGCGAGGAGCATTGATGTTCTCCTCCGGCTCCCAGGACCGTTCTTCAGGGCCGAACCCCTTCCAGTCAACCAGGTACCAAGTGGAACGGCCCCTCTTCTTCATGTCCAGGATGGCACTGACCTCGAAGACGTCCGAAGCCGAGACCGGCGGGGGCCGTGCTCCAGACTCTTGGGAGTACCGGTTGAGGACTAGAGGTTTGAGGAGAGACCGGTGGAAAGAATTATGGATACGCAGAGTAGGCGGCAATTTCAGCTGGTAGCATACCTCGTTTATCCTCCGGATGACGTCAAAAGGACCAATGTAGCGAGGACCCAATTTGTAGGACGGCACCTTGAGACGGACATACTTGGAAGAAAGCCATACCTTATCCCCTGGCTGGAACAGGGGGGCGTCCAAACGTCGTTTGTCGGCATGGTCTTTCATCCGTCTAGATGCTTTTTCCAGGGCAGACCGCGTCTCGGTCCAGATCCGGGGGAAGTCACGTGCTACCTGCTCCGCTGCTGGATTTGGGGTTGAGATGGCCACGGGTGTCGGTATCCTTGGATGGTGTCCGTAGACTATGAAAAAAGGAGAGTTATGCGAAGACTCACCGACATGGTTGTTATAGGCGAACTCTGCCCAGGGAAGCAGGGAGACCCAGTTGTCATGATGGGCGTTGATGTAGTGCCGTAAGTAGCCAGACAGCACCTGATTCACTCGTTCCACCTGCCCATTGGATTGCGGATGATAAGCAGATGAGAAATCCAATGTGACATCGAGTTTCTTGCAGAGCGACCGCCAGAATCGGGAGACGAATTGCACGCCTCTATCGGACACGATATGGGCTGGCAGACCATGTAAGCGGAGGATATGAAGGAAGAACAGCTCCGCTAACCGGGGTGCAGAGGGAAGGCCAGGCAATGGTATGAAGTGGGCCATTTTGGAAAACCTGTCCACGACTACCCATACCACTGTGTTACCGGAGGAGGCCGGGAGGTCGGTGACGAAGTCCATCGCGATGTGCCTCCAGGGCTCAGAGGGTACCGGTAGAGGAAGAAGAGGCCCGACGGGCAGTCGCTTGGGCGTCTTGTGACGTGCACAAGAGGAACATGCGGAAACGAAGTCCGTAACATCCTGGCGCATCTGAGGCCACCAGTAGTGTCGTCCTATCAACTGTAGGGTCTTCGTTATACCCACATGCCCTGCGACTCTAGAAGAATGACCCCAGGTCAGGACGTGTCCTCGATCCGCCTCGGCTACCAGTGTTTTACCTGGTGGGGAAGAGACAGTCGGAGAGGAGCTACTATACCGAGACTGGATGGACTGATGATGGGGCGTGGCTCCTCCTCCTGGTCTTCGACGTGAAAGGACCGAGACAAGGCGTCTGCCTTGATATTCTTGTCTGCCGGGCGGAAATGAAGACGAAAGTTAAAACGAGCAAAGAACAGCGACCATCGTGCCTGCCGGGGGTTGAGCCTCTGAGCAGACTGCAGATAAGCCAGATTCTTGTGGTCGGTGTAGATCACCACTGGGTGTACTGCGCCCTCAAGGAGGTGGCGCCATTCCTCCAGAGCCATCTTGATGGCCAGCAACTCCCGGTCCCCGATGGAGTAATTCCTTTCACAGGAGGTAAAAGCTTTGGAGAAAAAACCGCACGTCACCATGCGTCCCGTGGAGGTCTTCTGGGTGAGAACGGCTCCTGCTCCCGAGGAGGATGCGTCCACCTCCAGAAAGAACTGCTTATCCGCCATGGGCCTGTGGAGAGCAGGAGCAGAAGAAAACGCATTCTTGAGCGTTAAAAAGGCGGACTCGGCCTCGGGGGTCCAAGCCTTGGCGGGCGTCCCCTTCCGGGTTAATGTGGTGAGTGGTTTAACTACATCCGAGAACCGAGGAATAAACTGCCGATAGTAATTGGCGAAGCCCAGGAACCTTTGGATCGCCTTGAGTCCCACCGGTCTGGGCCACTTCAGGACGGCGGACAGCTTCTCTGGATCCATTTCGAGTCCGGTATCGGAGACGATGTAACCTAGAAAGGGCAAGGAAGTTTGTTCGAAGACACACTTCTCATATTTGGCGTACAGTCGGTTCTCCCGCAATCGGCGTAGGACTCGCCGGACATCTCGCCTGTGAGTGGGCAGATCGGGGGAAAAAACCAGGATATCGTCTAGGTAGACCACGACACATACATAGAGAAGATCCCGGAAGACATCGTTTACGAATTCTTGAAATACAGCAGGGGCATTGCTCAAGCCGAATGGCATTACCTTATATTCGTAGTGGCCATCACGCGTGTTGAAGGCGGTTTTCCATTCATCGCCTGCTCGGATTCGGACGAGATTGTACGCACCCCGTAGATCCAGCTTGGTGAAGATCCGAGATCCCCGCAGCCGATCGAAGAGCTCGGGAATCAGGGGCAGCGGGTACCTGTTCTTCACCGTTATGGCGTTGAGTCCCCGGTAATCGATACACGGTCGGAGAGACCCGTCCTTCTTCTTTACGAAGAAGAAACCCGCTCCGGCGGGTGAAGAAGACTTCTGAATGAATCCTCGTGCTAGGTTATCCCTAATATATTCTGCCATGGCCTGGGTCTCGGGCGGGTTCAGCGGGTAGATGCGCCCCTTGGGGAGTGAGACCCCGGGGACCAGATCGATGGGACAGTCGTACGGCCTATGAGGAGGTAACGTCTCGGCTTCTTTCTTGTCGAAGACGTCCGCATAGGACCAGTAGGCTGACGGCAGACCGGGTAAGGCTGCCGGAGAGGGAGGCATCCGAGCGGGGCTTACGGGACGAAGACATCGACTGTGGCAATTCGGGCCCCACCGCAAGACTTCACCGGTTCGCCAATCCAGCACGGGTTCATGTACGCGAAGCCATGGCAAGCCCAGCAGGAAGGGAGGGGAAAGGGACGGCAGAACATAGAAGGTGAGACGCTCCGTGTGCAGAGCTCCCACTTGTATCTCCACTTCACCTGTGATGCTTGTTACCGAATCCCGTAGAGGTCTTCCATCAACGGCAGTGATGGTGCGTGGATGCTGTAGAGGATGGATGGGTATACCCAGGCGCTGGGCCGTCTCCTGCTGTACGAAGTTGCCAGCCGACCCGGAATCCAGATATGCCATCTCCGAATGGCGTAGACTGCCGACCTTCACCTGGATAGAGATTGTAAGAGGTTGAGAGGAATCACCCTCGCCTAGGTTGGCCTCTCTTACCTGACCTAGACGGAGGAGTTTTCCGGCCGCTTGGGGCACTGCCGACAGAAGTGACCGGATCCTCCGCAGTAAAGGCACAGACCCCGGGTAATCCTCTCCTCTCTCGTCTGGGTACTCAAACGGGTGCGATCAACCTCCATGGACTCGTGGCCCGCTTGGGATGCCGAGGGTGCAGGAAGAAGGGGTCGCTGGAATGTGGGAGCCAGACGGGGAGATCGCCTCTCCTGAGTCCTCTCCAGTGTCCGCTCCTTGGACCGCTCTTGAAGGCGGCGATCGATCCGGACAGCCAGGGTAATGAGCTCCTCCAGGGAGTTGGGTAAATCCCGAACAGCCAGTTCGTCCTTGATGCGACTGGATAATCCCCGGCGGAAGACACCGATCAGGGGCTCATCCGTCCAGCGGAGCTCGGAGGCTAGGGTACGAAACCGGATAGCGTACTGACCAACAGACAGGTTACCTTGCTGTAGGGTGAAGAGGGCCTCTGTGGCGGAGGCTACCCGGCCGGGCTCATCAAAGGTCCTACGGAACGTATCCAGGAAGGCTTGTAGGTTCGACACAATGGGGTCCTCTCTCTCAAGCAAGGGGTTAAACCATGCCAGTGCCTCTCCCTCGAGGTGAGAAGCCAGAAATGCCACCCTTGCCTCATCCGTCAGGAATTGGTGGGGTAACAACCGGAAATGGAGTTGGCATTGGTTAATAAACCCCCGACAAGCCTTAGGGTCCCCGGAGTACCTGGTAGGCTGGCACAGCCGTGGATAAGATGCAGCACCAGCCGGGAGTCCGGAGGATGAGGCGGAGACGGAACCCGAGGCGTCTGTCGTTCTCTGTAAGCTGATGAGTCGGTCGTCAACGGAGGACATGAAGGACAGCAACCGGGTCTGCATCTCCCTCTGGTGGTCCAATTCCTGGTGGATACGAAACACCTGGGAGGAGAGAGAGGGGTCAGAGGCAGGGAGAGACCCTAAACGGGCCTCCAAGGACTGGACAAATGACGCGATTTGGTCATGACTCTGGCGGAGTCCGGCAAGCTCTCTCTGGGCATCAAACCTAGCGTCAGCGGGGTCCATGGCCGGGGCAAACTCTGTCACGTCCCACTGACGGACTACACACGTGGACCCACTGGACCGCGTAAAGCGGATGCTGACACCGGGTGATAGAGAGGCAGACACGTACCGTAGAGTTAACGGGTTTATTACAGACAACAAAAACACAGAACTACACGCCCCTGGAGAGGGCCACAAGGCCGCAACACTGGAGACCCAGCGAGGGAGACCCCGGAGCGCTTGACCCCTATACAGGGATACCGCCGGGATCAGCCTCGAAGGGGCCAATGCTACGGACACAAGTGTTCAACCGACCCCAGGCGACGTGGTAATGAAACAGCACCCGGGAATACAATACGAAACGAGAACCGTGAATACAGAGCACCAGGAGCACGGGGAACTAGGAACGCAGGGAGATCCAGGAACACGGAGAGATCCGGATAAGCGGCAGAGGAGCTGCACGGAAACAGTACGGAGAATTGCGAGCACCACGGAGTCCGGTCCGGGGAAGTCCAGGGAAACCACACAAGGACGGTCCGGAGGAAAGGTAGTGACGCAGCACGGAGCAACACGAAGGCAGAACAGCGACACTGCAACAAGAACAAACAGATGTATGTTAAATACTGCAGAATCACAGCATACAATAGGACCAGGACCGGCAACTTCAGGATGAATGAAGAGGGCCGGCAAGGTCTAAGAGTAAATGCACACCTGCAACAAGAACAAACAGATGTATGTTAAATACTGCAGAATCACAGCATACAATAGGACCAGGACCGGCAACTTCAGGATGAATGAAGTTGCCCCGGCAAGGTCCAGAAGCAAGTGCACACTTTATATACCTGCTGCCCTACAGGGACTGGCTGAGAGGCGGGGCAGCCTAATTGGCAGCTGGCCCTATAAAGGTAGCAGAGAGAGCGGCCCCGCCCCCTAGTGAACACACTGAGGGGAAGCAGAGCAGGGCAGCAGTCAGGGAGCGACAGTCTGAGCAGCAGGTGTGCGATGGAGCACCCCGGAACCCCGGGATCGCCTGCGGACGACCTGTAACCTGGAACCCCGACCCCGGAACCGGGAAGGAAGGGTAACTGCACGGGGAGAGGGACGAGCAGGGTGCAGGGCGGAGGCGCTGGACCGCGGGGCAGTTACAGTCTCAGAGTCAGAATCTCAGAGAGTCAGAGTCAGAATCTCAGAGAGTCAGAGTCAGAATCTCAGAGAGTCAGAGTCAGAATCTCAGAGAGTCAGAGTCAGAATCTCAGAATCTCAGAGTCTCAAAATCTCAGAGTCTCAGAGTCAGAATCAGAATCTCAGAGAGTCAGAGTCAGAATCTCAGAGAGTCAGAGTCAGAATCTCAGAGAGTCAGAGTCAGAATCTCAGAATCTCAGAGTCTCAGAATCTCAGAGTCTCAGATTCTCAGAGAGTCAGAGTCAGAGTCAGAATCTCAGAATCTCAGAGTCTCAGAATCTCAGAGTCTCAGAATCTCAGAGTCTCAGAGTCAGAGTCAGAATCTCAGAGAGTCAGAGTCAGAATCTCAGAGAGTCAGAGTCAGAATCTCAGAGAGTCAGAGTCAGAATCTCAGAATCTCAGAGTCTCAGAATCTCAGAGTCTCAGAGTCTCAGAGAGTCAGAGTCAGAGTCAGAATCTCAGAGTCTCAGAGAGTCAGAGTCAGAATCTCAGAGAGTCAGAGTCAGAGTCAGAATCTCAGAGAGTCAGAGTCAGGGTCAGAATCTCAGAGAGTCAGAGTCAGAATCTCAGAGTCTCAGAGTCAGAGTCAGAATCTCAGAGTCTCAGAGTCAGAATCTCAGAATTTCATGAAATAATTTAAAAAAAATGCGTGGGGCTCCGCGCAATTTCTATTTCTAGCCAGGTACAGCTAAGCAGCTGGGGGCTGGAATCCGCAGCGTAGGGATGCCCAAGCTTTCTGGGCACCCCCCGCTGCAAATTGCAGCCCGCAGCCGCCCCAGAAGATGGCGCGTTCATTGAAGCGCCATCCTCTGGCGCTGAACCCCGCTCTTCCAGCGGCCCTGGTGGTGGTGGCACGCTGGGTAATAAAGAGGTTAGGGCCAGCTTTGTATTATCAGCTGGCCCTAAGCCCGAAATTTATGGCGGTCACGCCAATATTAGACATGACCGCCATGAATTTCTATTAAATTGTTTTAAAAAAAACACAACACAGAGAAAAGTTTTTATTAGAAATAAAAAAAAGGCCATTAGGGACTCCATCTTTAATTAAAAAAATCCTCTTCCGTCCGACGCAGTCCAAAACGCGATGTCCTCTCTGCTCATCCCTGTGCATAGATATAGATGTCTATGCACAGGGAATGAGCAGACTGAGAACAATCTCAGCTCTGCTACATCAGGCAGCAGGCGGGCTCTAGGACCCTGGAGCTGCGGCAGCCAGCACACAGAGCAGACAGGACTCTTATCTGTGCGAGTTTCCCAGCGATTACTTGCAAAGTAAACGAGTCCAATGCAAATCAATGGCAAAACTAGGATTTCTTCAGGCTGAAGCTTCCGAGAAACATCTGTGATTTGTAAATCGCACACTACTCGCTATTACTCGCTTCCCCATTCATTAACATTGGACTCGCTAGACTCGCAACGAGTAGCGAGTCCTGGGCTCGGACTCGCTAGAGTCAAGCGATTCCGAGTAATTTAGGATTCGCCCATCACTAACAGGCATTTCAAGAGGGTGCCAACCTCCTCTGTGTAGCTAGCTTTCAGCTCCCAGGGTATATGCTAGAGACCATCAATAGTGGTTATATCTTCAGTCAATTGTGCATAGGTTTTTCACATACGGTATGACCGTATGACCCTTCTAAACATTTTAAAGAATAAAGAGTGCTTTTAACAGAGCTTTAGTCCTATCTAAATATATGTTACCAGCTTTATGACAATTGCCATGAAACAGCTCTCTGCTGCCCACTTAATTGCAGGAAAATAACGGAATTGACTAAGGACAGATAAATAAGGCTGCGGCTGTTCTGCTATAATGCCGATTGTTGAGGCACTCGCAGTGAGGATATTGTATATATATCATTGGTGAAAGTGCATGGAATACCGTATATATTTATATGCCTTGTGACTGTCAATTCCAAGTTCTGAAATATCACAATAAAAATTATTTGCTGCTACCACCAGTCATTTATGTAGGAAGGCTGGATACCCATTATAGGAAGGGACAAAGAAGGAGGAGCAAGGAGAAACAAAAAAAAACTATTACATTGTATAGATTTAACCCCAAAGTGTAAGCACTGTTTATTAAAAAAATAAGATTTTACAAAATGAACAATACAATACAATATAGACAATCATCTACTATATAATCTCCTAATTGTGTCTGTCTGACGCCCAAAGCGCGCGCCAGCGCCAGGGCACTCATTGGTGACCGCTGGAGGCAAAACAGGAGTAGGCAAAACAGGAGTATGCAAAACAGCCGCGCGCATTCAAAATTCACGCCAAGGTAAAACCCGGCGACAGCGGCGCATTGTGACCACACAGGGGGTTAACTTCAGATCATCATCTGAGTGAGAATCGTCGAGGGGGCCTCCCACTGGACTACGTCAAACCTTCCCAATGGACTACGTTGGACCTTCCCACTGGACTACGTTGGACCTTCCCACTGGACTACATCGGACGTCACAGGAATAAAGATGGGGTCTAAATATGTGTTTGTGGGTTTTTTTTCCAATAAAAATATTTTTCACTGTGTTGTGTTTTCTTTACAATTTACTAGAGATTCCTAATGGTCTGGTCTAATATTGGCCAGACATTACGCATCTCGGGCTTAGTGCCATCTGCCAAAAAGCTGGCATTAACCCCTTATTACCCAGTCTGCCACCGCTACACGGCAGCTGAAAGAGCAGGATCCAGCGCCAGAAAATGTCGCTTCTATGAATGCGCCATTTTCTGGGGCGGCTGCGGGCTGCAATTCGCAGCGGGGGAAGTGGCCCAGAAAGCTTGGGCCTCCCTACGCTGAGGATTCCAGCCCCAGCTGCTTAGTTGTACCTGGCTGGCCCAAAAATGTGGCGAAGCCCTCGTCATCTTTTTTTTTAATTATTTCAAGAAATAATGAAAAAAAAAGGGCTTTTCTATATTTTTGGTTTCCAGCCAGGTAAAACTAGGCAGAAGGGGTTGGTGGCAGCCTGCTGTAACTGGCTGGACCAAAAATATGGCGAAGCACCACATCGTTTTTTTTTTTTATTTAATAAAGAAATACTAAAAAAAAAATGCAGGAGAGGAGACGACCAGGAAACCGTGTCTCTGTATCTTGTGCACATGCTCTAAAAGAGAGAAATTGTGTGAAAAAAATAAAATGTTCATTATGACGTTATCAAATTCTGTGAAGTAGCTGTAGGTTCCAAATGCTCACTATATGCCTAGATATAATCCTTGAGGCATCTAGTTTCCAAAATGGGTAACTTGTGGGGGAGCTCCAATGTTTCGGCACACAGGAGGGTCTCCATACACGACATGGTGTCCGGTAACAATTGGAGCCAATTTTCCATTCAAATTGTTAGCGGACACCATATCACATATGGAGAGCCCCTGTGTGCCTAAACATTGGAGCTCCCCCACAAGTGACCCCATTTTGAACACTAGACATGGTGTCCGCTAACAATTTGAATGGAAAATTAGCTCCAATTGTTAGCGGACATCATGTCGCGTATGGAGAGCCCCTAAATGGAAAATTAGCTCCAAAAGTCAAATGGCACTCCTACCCTTCTGAGCCCTGCCATGAGCCCAAACAGTGGTTTATGATCACATGAGGTATCGGTGTACTCAGGAGAAATTGCCCAACAAATTTTAGGATGAATTTTATCCTGTTGCCCATGTGAAAATGAAAATATTGAGGCTAAAAGAACATTTTTGTTGGAAAAATTAAAATGTCCATTTTTTGTTTCAACGTTGCTTTAGTTCCTGTGAAGCACCTGAAGGGTTAATAATCTTCTTGAATGTAGTTTTGAGTAGCTTGAGGGGTGCAGTCTATGGAATGGTGTCACTTTTGGGTGTTTTCTGTCATGTACACCCCTCATAGGGACTTCAAATGTGATGAGGTCACTAAAAAATGGCTTTGTAAATTTGGCTGGAAAAAGGAAAAATTGCTGATGAACTTGGAACCCTTATAACTTCTTAACCAAAATTTTTTTCTTTCAAAAATTGTTCTGATGTGATGTAGACATGTGGGAAATGTTATTTATTAACTATTTTGTGTCACAGAACTCTTCGGTTTAACAGAATAAAAATTCCAAATTTGAAAATTGTGACATTTTCAAAATTTTTGACAATTTTTTTATATTTTCACAAATAACGCAAAAATTATTGACCTAAATTTACCACTAACATGAAGCCCAATATGTTTCGAAAAAACAATCTCAGAATCGCTAGGATCCGTTGAAGCGTTCCAGAGTTATTACCTCATAAAGGGAGGCTGGTCAGAGTTACAAAAAATGGTCTGGTCATTAAGGTGGAAATTGGCTCCGTCACTAAGGGGTTAAGCCTCAGTCATGGCAGCATATCACAGATCAACTAATTAAGTTACATTGAGTAACTATACATAATGTCATTAGTTGTTTTTTTTTTTACCTATGATGTGTGCAATGTGTATACTGCAGGCTGCTCATAACTGCACATAAGGATAAAGCAACATTTTCTCTGGTTCCTAGGCTCTTGTATCCTGTAAAAAGTAATACCTGGATATGGAAGCCTAAGCACTGGAGAAGGAAGCATTTCCTGCTAATGCAAAATTATGAGTAGTCTGCAGCACAAGAGTATGGCTAGTCCATGTTGCTGTTTAGAAGACAAGCCAGCAATACAAATTTAAATGAATTATTTTGTAGAATCATGCAATGTAATTGTTATATATATATATATATATATATATATATATACATATATATATATATATATATATATATAAATATATATATACAGTGTTGCCCAAAAGTATTGACACCCCCGCAATTCTGTCAGATAATACTCAGTTTCTTCCTGAAAATGATTGCAATCACAAATTCTTTGGTATTATTATCTTCATTTAATTTGACTTTAATGAAAAAAAACACAAAAAGAATTGTCCTAAAGCCAAATTGGATATAATTCCACACCAAACATAAAAAAGGGGGTGGACAAAAGTATTGGCACTGTTAGAAAAATCATGTGATGCTTCTCAAATTTGTGTAATTAGCAGCACATGTAACTTACCTGTGGCACCTAACGTGTGTTGGCAATAACTAAAGCACACTTGCAGCCAGTTGACATGGATTAAAGTTGGCTCAACCTCTGTCCTGTGTCCTTGTGTGTACCACATTGAGCATGGAGAAAAGAAAGAAGACCAAAGAACTGTCTGAGGACTTGAGAAACCAAATTGTGAGGAAGCATGAGCAATCTCAAGACTACAAGTCCATCTCCAAAGACCTGAATGTTCCTGTGTCTACCGTGCGCAGTGTCATCAAGAAGTTTAAAGCCCATGGCACTGTGGCTAACTTCCCTAGATGTGGACGGAAAAGAAAAATTGACAAGAGATTTCAACGCAAGATTGTGCGGATGGTGGATAAAGAACCTTGACTAACATCCAAACAAGTTCAAGCTGCCCTGCAGTCCGAGGATACAACAGTGTCAACCCGTACTATTTGTTGGCGTCTGAATGAAAAGGGACTGTATGGAAGGAGACCCAGGAAGACCCCACTTCTTACCCCGAGACATAAAAAAGCCAGGTTGGACTTTGCCAAAACTTACCTGAGAAAGCCTAAAACGTTTTGGAAGAATGTTCTCTCTTTTTGGGCAAAGGCATCAACATAGAGTTTACAGGAGAAAAAAAGAGGCATTCAAAGAAAAGAACACGGTCCCTACAGTCAAACATGGCGAAGGTTCCCTGATGTTTTGGGGTTGCTTTGCTGCCTCTGGCACTGGACTGCTTGATCATGTACATGGCATTATCAAGTCTGAAGACTACCAACAAATTTTGCAGCATAATGTAGGGCCCAGTGTGAGAAAGCTGGGTCTCCCTCAGAGGTCATGGGTCTTCCAGCAGGACAATGACCCAAAACACACTTCAAAGAGCACTAGAAAATGGTTTGAGAGAAAGCACTGGAGACTTCTAAGGTGGCCAGCAATGAGTCCAGACCTGAATCCCATAGGACACCTGTGGAGAGATCTAAAAATGGCAGTTTGGAGAAGGCACCCTTCAAATATCAGGGACCCGGAGCAGTTTGCCAAAGAAGAATGGTGTAAAATTCCAACAGAGCATTGTAGTAAACTCATTGATGGTTACCGGAAGCGGTTGATTGCAGTTATTTTGGCTAAAGGTTGTGCAACCAAGTATTAGGCTGAGGGTGCCAATACTTTTTGTCTGGCTCATTTTTGGAGGTTTGTGTGAAATGATCAATGTTTTGCTTTTTGCTTCATTCTCTTTTGTGTTTTTTCATTGAAGACAAATTAAATGAAGATAATAATACCAAAGAATTTGTGATTGCAATCATTTTCAGGAAGAAACTGAGTATTATCTGACAGAATTGCAGGGGTGTCAATACTTTTGGCCAACACTATATATATATCCCAAGACGGGAACAGAATACAAAATAAACCACTTCTTAACATGCAATTCGGATCACGTCATATATCTCCTAGAGTGTCCCTGTCGTATGTGGTATATAGGAGAAACCACTCTTGATTTCAAAATTAGAATCAGTCACCATCGTTATACAATACGCAAAAAAATCATGAACCTACCCGTATCCAAACATTTCACGGAAGCTGGCCATAAGGAGAAGGACTTAAAGTTTAGGCTCATAGATATGGTGCCAATGCCCAGAAGGGGTGGTGACAGGGTTGGACTATTAAAAGTCAAGGAACTAGAATGGATACATAGGTTACAAACTTTGAAACCAGAGGGTCTCAACGTAGACTTCAAATTGCATACAGCACTTTAAGGAATAGCCCTCATCCATGTATCTGTGTATTTTAATCACTTTGATGTATTGTCATTGATTTGAACACCACAATGTAAAAAAATTTTTATTGTAATTTTCATCTTGTATCTTTTGTGCAGATAAATATATATGGAGTGGGAAATTGATGCACCAGGTGCCTGCAGTTCACACCATACCTATGGATGAAAAACGTACAACATGCACAGCCTCCTTTAGAAATATATGCACGTATTCCTCTATTTGAAAAAAATTTTTTTCTATTTAATGCACGTAATTTATATCACAAATCTTACATCACAAAATTTATATCAAACGAAAATAAACATTTTTAAAAAAAGTAACGCATGTATTGCTTTGTATATATGAGATAAACAGAGTATACGGAAATTATTGCGCACAAATGACTATAATGGAAAAGCATGGAGGGAGTCCTTGGTAAACCCTGAACAGGTGGAGTAAAAGGGAGAAATGCCCCTTAAGCACCGTACTGACAGGGGAGCGCTATAACCCAGTATTGGGATGCACTTTGAATTGGGAACCCAATGCATTGCAGAAGGTCATAAAGCGTAATTATGTGTAAAACCATTAAGTGGGAAATCCCTAAATTAGTCTATAATGGTATTTTCCCATATAGAAAATATACAAGCAATATGGACACTTGCACTTTGTAAATAGAAACACTATCACTTTAAAACTATTAATAATGTTTTAGCCATTACATTTCATCTAAAGGATGATCATATTAATTATATTTAAGCAAGGAAACACTTTTTAAGATTAACTGGTATTATTTTTTGTAAAAACGAGCATTTTTTAATACCAATACACTAAGAGGAATAATGTGCTATAGAAATCGCTTATTTGGACGCTGCACTAAGACAGCGCATGCGCGGGGACTCAGACATAGAACTAAACGAATGTCCCGTAATATCGCGTGAATGGAAGCGCGAGAGTTGAATCGCGAGCGCTGCTGACGCATGCGCATAGCGAAGTAAACAACGCCGGAATGGCGGCGCGCAGCTAGAGAAACGCTGCACATGGCCATAATCACGGCAGGAAGAATAATACAGGTTTGAATTAATTAGAAAGGCACCTGAGGCATAATTAGACCACAGCATGTATTTTATGGAATATGCAAGTAATGGGTGTATCCATATTTGGGAAGTATAACCAGTAAATGCAAGAATAGTCACATTAAGCACTTGGTATATGTAATTTATGAATATATGTTGTAAATTCACTGTAAAATAATTCTTTTAACATTTAATTGTATAATGAGATTGGACATTGGGAGATCTATATAATCCCAGCATTGCAGTAAGTGATTGCTGGAAGAAGGTCATTACTGACCGAAACGTCGCCATCCTTATACCTGAAGGCCAATAAAGGCAGGATTTATAACTGGAATTGGAGTGCTGCAACCTTATTTACACACATATGTCTGGAACAGGTGGCTGGATACCACCTCAAGGATTGATTAGCACCTAACATAGTGTTACAAAGAAACGCTGCTCAAATAACTTTTTCTCTTTATATATATATATATATATGTGTATATATGTATATATATATATATATATATATATATATATATATATATATATATACACACACACACATATATATATACACTGTGTGCAGAATTATTAGGCAAATTAGTTATTTGATCACATGATACTTTTTATACATGTTGTCCTACTCCAAGCTGTATAGGCTTGAGAGCCAACTACCAATTTAGTAAATCAGGTGATGTGCAACTCTGTAATGAGGCGGGGTGTGGTGTAATGACATCAACACGGTATATAAGGTGTGCTTAATTATTAGGCAAATGCCTTTCCTTAGGCAGAATGGGTCAGAAGAGAGATTTGACGGGCTCTGAAAAGTCTAAAATTGTAAGATGTCTTGCAGAGGGATGCAGCAGTCTTGAAATTGCAAAACTTTTGAAGCGTGATCACCGAACAATCAAGCATTTCATGGCAAATAGCCAAGAGGATCGCAAGAAGCGTGTTGGGCAAAAAAGGCGCAAAATAACTGCCCATGAATTGAGGAAAACCAAGCGTGAAGCCTCCAAGATGTCATTTGCCACCAGTTTTGCCATATTTCAGAGCTGCAAAGTTACTGGAGTATCAAAAAGCACAAGGTGTGCTATACTCAGGAACATGGCCAAGGTAAGGAATGCTGAAAAACGACCACCTTTGAACAAGAAACATAAGATAAAACGTCAAGACTGGGACAAGAAATATCTTAAGATTGATTCTTCAAAGGTTTTATGGACTGATGAAATGAGAGTGACTCTTGATGGGTCAGATGGATGGGCCAGAGGCTGGATCAGTAAAGGCCAGAGAGCTCCACTCTAATTCAGACGCCAGCAAGGTGGAGGTGGGGTACTGGTATGGGCTGCTATCATCAAAGATGAACTTGTGGGACCTTTTCGGGTTGAGGATGGAGTGAAGTTCCACTCCCAGACCTACTGCCAGTTTCTGGAAGACAACTTTTTCAAGCAGTGGTACAGGAAAAAGTCGGTGTCGTTCAAGAAAAACATGATTTTCATGCAGGACAATGCTCCATCACATGCATCCAACTACTCAACAGCGTGGCTGGCCAGTAAAGGTCTAAAAGAAGAAAAAATAATGACATGGCCCCCTTGTTCACCTGATCTGAACCCCATAGGGAACCTATGGTCCCTCCTAAAATGTGAGATCTACAGTGAGGGAAAACAGTACACCTCTCAGAACAGTGTCTGGGAGGTTGTGGTGGCTGCTGCATGCAATGTTGATCGTAAACAAATCAAGCAACTGACAGAATCTATGGATGGAAGGCTGTTGAGTGTCATCAGAAAGAAAGGTTGCTATATTGGTCACTAATTTTTTTGGGGTTTTGTTTTTGCATGTCAGAAATGTTTTCTCTACATTTTGTGCAGTTATATTAGTTTACCTGGTGAAAATAAACAAGTGAGATGGGAATATATTTGGTTTTTATTAAGTTGCCTAATAATTCTGCACAGTAATAGTTACCTGCACAAACAGATATCCTCCTAAGATAACCAAATCTAAAAAAAAAGCACTCCAACTTCCAAAAATATTAAGCTTTGATATTAATGAGTCTTTTGGGTTGATTGAGAACATAGTTGTTGATCAACAATAAAAATAATCATCTAAAATACAACTTACCTAATAATTCTGCACACAGTGTGTATATATATATATATACATATTTAAAAATATTGGAATATAAATATAACCATGCAGTTTGTAGGTGCATTTTCACGCAGGACTAAAGATAGCAAAACCAAGGAAAAGAAACAAAGATTAGCAAATACCCTAAAATAAGTGAATAATTAAATTGCAAGTGCATAAAAATACAAATAGGATGTTAGATGACATTATTTTGATCAAAAAAATGTATAAGACATCCCGCCACATCATGATGACCCCATCAGGATGGCCCTAACCTAGCATCAAGTATTGAAAACTTTGTCAGATATCAAGTGCTGTTAGTATGATAAGGAATGAGCAAGGTCGAGGACCCAACAGAGAACATCCACAAATGGGAAGCTATCTACACATAATGTCCAGCTCATGTAAGGCAGGCCGTGTGACTCACCGCGGCCGGGACTCCGGTGGACAGGCGTTTTGCTTCCTCCTTCTTGTCACGGATGGACCGCGCCTGCCGGTAGAGGGTACAGATCAAAAGTGATGAGACGTCTTGGTAGAACAGATTAAAGGGTTAATTTGTCGTGACGCCACCTATGAGTGTTCCGGTAACTGTATCGGTGCTGCGGGGCCTCCGGGGATGGAATGCAGCAAGATGGAATGCTCCCCACAGGCTGAGCGGTGATCCCCGGAGGCAGGAGCTGCACAAGATATTCTGAGGCAGCTGCGGTTACCTTAGCATGCGGATAAACAGTTCATAAGAAGGCACGGACACTGTACGTCTCTGTAACAAGTTCTTTACTGTAACCAGCAAGCAGTACATGGCATACAGTTTGTAGGTAGTGGACCGGGTGGACTCAGCAATGACCAGTGTTTCTCAGAGATCCGCGGTGTTCCTCCATTCTAACTAAGTATGTTGCCTTTGTCGCCCAGGAACGCCAGATCAGGTACAAGGAGGCTGCTTGAATGCCCTATCCGGGGTATACGTTCCGGATGCTTTGGGGAGCCTTGGGTCCTTTGGTGGGTACACCGCTGGCTAGACGACTGTGTATGGTGGTGGTGGGTTGCTCCTGTAAAGCGGTCCCTCCACTCCTCTGATTCGCATAGCAGAGCTGAACTACTGCTAGCTTCAGTACCAGCAAACCAGTTGTAGATGGGCACGGGATGATTTTGGACCCCGCATGTTGATGCACGTAGTTTGGTTGGTATTGCACCGGGAATAAGGGTGCTCAACCGGAGTGATGACAGGGAGATGGGCCAGGGAGTTGGCCAGGGGGCCGCACGAAACTGTGCAACCCCCTCTCCTAGGTTGCAGAGCTTGCTCTTCTTGCTCCTTCTCCTACGTTGCTCGGAGAGTTCTCTTTTCTCAACAGAACTATGTTTGTTCTAAACTTTCCACTACACTCTACCACTACACTCCGACCACCAGGACCTTATTGGCCCTCTATGCTAGGTAATGCATGCAGGGCATGGATCTCTGAGTTAACTGTGTGACTGCTGAGTCAGAGAATATTGCGGCTGCAGTTTTGGCTGCAATACCCTCTTGTGACGCACTCGTTGCGGAGCGCCACACTCCACCTTGGTGAAATACGCTTGTCCCCAAGTGTCTCGCTACCCAACATTACAGAGAGATTTTTGTATTTTATAACAGGCATAAAAATTACACTTTTATTAACAACAGGTGCATTTTACTTAGGACGTTTCAAGTAAAATAAAACAGGTAAACACTTTGCGCGGACCCGGCGGTCGGTCGGCTGTCCTTATCGAGAGTTCAGGCTGTAGCCGCCAGGTCACACAGTCAGTAATTAAACGGGAACAGAGTCACTGATGAAGTTCAAGCAAAATGAGTCACTTGTGCAGAGAACTGTTACGCACTCGTATGGCAAACCACCCATCATGACAAGCGTGGCGTTCATAAGTTATTATGTCCAAGTCACGATCGGGATGTCCTCTGGGCAAATGGGACTCCACATCTCGGAGCCCCAGGAACACCTCCGTACATACACCCTCCTCCCTCGCAACCCCCCACCCGGTAGATAAATTGAAGGTGTTAACTCTACCTTCCTTGCGGAACTCTGTAGGCAACGGGGTTGGCGACGAGCCGCGGCACGGGCCTCCATGTTGGCGCGTTCACGGGCTCACCAGTCCTCTCTGCGGCGCAGACGTATATCTTCGTCCGGACGGCATGGGGTGTGGATGTAGCTGCTGTGACGTGTGGGTTGTTGAGAAGCTTGTGCTTGGCGGGAAGTCCGGATGGGCACCTGGTTAAACGGCACAGCGGAAGGCATTGCGACTGCACCCTACCATCGTATCGGAGCTGGCTGCTCGACCAGAGGTTCCTCGATGTCTCCCCAAGCGAAACCGGTGTAGATGTCCTCAGCAATGCTGTGGGTCTCGTCGTCGTCATCATCCTCCTCTCCCTCAACGACCACATTGGGCTGCTCGGCTGTTGAAGACGCTGGAACTGGAACTTCTGGACAACGGGGAGGTGGTGCTGCGGATCCTTCCACCGGGTCATCCTGCAGGGCTTCCAGGCTGCCTGCCTCTTCATCTGTAACTGCTGGCAGTGGTGTTTCCATCTCGGTAACCAGGTAGACCTCCGGATTTGCAGAGGAGGCCTCTGGTTCTTAGGGGAAACAGGAGTCAGTCTCTGGAGTAGTATAGAAATTGGCTGTGGGTTCCGCGATAGAAGCCAGGTGAGTATTGGCTTCTTCAAGGGAGCTGGTTGGAAGCTCCGGCTCTGGAACCGGTTCGGCAGCGGCTTCAGTCGCTTGAACAGGGTAGATTGTGGGCCTCATTGGAAGGATGCAGTCTATGGGCTCTGGTGAAGACGCAGGGCAGGTCGTGGACGGCGGTGAGGCGGTGAAACTGGAGATATCATCCGGTCCTGGAGTGGTTGCACCAGAGAGGCTCTGCTGCATCGCACGATGTAGTCTTCTGCCCAAGCTCGCGCTCCAACTGCGGATTGTCCACTCAACCGTTTACATTAGCCGCACTCTGAGGTCTTGCAGAGCTTGTTGCCAAAAGTCGGGGCTGCCGTCAATGGTGAGGACAGGACCCGGACCGGGGTGGCCTATAGCTGCTCTGGCCTCGGCTTCCACTTGTTGCATAAGGTCTCGGAGTCTCAAGCTGGCCATTCTTGTAGAGGGAACCGCACCCGTCTCAATCGGTAACCGTGCTGTTCGAGAGCTGGTGAAGAAGAGTCTCTGCCACTCCCACTTCCTTGGGGCTTTTTTAGTCCAATTATGGGAAAAGGTCTTTGGTCCGCCCCCATGGTTGTTTCGAGCAATCAGGGCGGACAATGATTTTGGCGCCTTTGCCTTTGGCCCTCCCACGAAGAGGGGCGGTGGCTCACTCCTGGGCTTGCACATGGCGGATCATCATGGCGGGGATCGCCATCTTGGCCCAACGGTGAAAAGGCGGGAAAAGTTCTTTCAGGGACGAACAAAGTCAAAATTGTTGAACTAAAGTCTTTTTAAGCACATTATACCCGTTAAGGAACGGGCCTGCTCGTATCCTGTTCGTGATGCCATTTTCTGACTCACCGCGGCCGGGACTCCGGTGGACAGGTGTTTTGCTTCCTCCTTCTTGTCATGGATGGACCGCTCCTGCCGGTAGTGGTGCACGGTGGGTACAGATCAAAAGTGATGAGACGTCTTGGTAGAACAAATTAAAGGGTTAATTTGTCATGACGCCACCTATCAGTGTTCCGGTAACTGTACCGGCGCTGCGGGGCCTCCGGGGGATGGAATGCAGCAAGATGGAACGCTCCCCACAGGCTGAGCGGTGATCCCTGGAGGCAGGAGCTGCACAAGATGTTCTGAGGCAGCTGCGGTTACCTTAGCATGCGGATAAACAGTTCATAAGAAGGCACGGACACTGTAAGTCTCTGTAACGGGTTCTTTACTGTAACTAGCAAGCAGTACATGGCATACAGTTTGTAGGTAGTGGACCGGGTGGACTCAGCAATGACCAGTGTTTCTCAGAGATCCGCGGTGTTCCTCCATTCTAACTAACTATGTTGCCTTTGTCGCCCAGTAATGCCAGATCGGGTACAAGGAGGCTTCTTGAATGCCCTATCCGGGGTATATGTTCCGGATGCTTTGGGGAGCCTTGGGTCCTTTGGTGGGAACACCGCTGGCTAGACGACTGTATATGGCGGTGGTGGGGTGCTCCTGTAAAGCAGTCCCTCCACTCCTCTGGTTCGCATAGCAGAGCTGAACTACTGCTAGCTTCGGTACCAGCAAACCGGCTGTAGATGGGCACGGGATGATTTTGGAACCGCATGTTGATGCACGTAGTTCGGTTGGTATTGCACCGGGAATAAGGGTGCTCAACCGGAGTGATGACAGGGAGATGGGCCAGGGAGTTGGCCAGGGGCTGCACGAAACTGTGCAACCCCCTCTCCTAGGTTGCAGAGCTTGCTCTTCTTGCTCCTTCTCCTATGTTGCTCGGAGAGTTCTCTTTTCTCAACAGAACTATGTTTGTTCTAAACTTTCCACTACACTCTACCACTACACTCCGACCACCAGGACCTTATTGGCATTCTATGCTAGGTGATGCATGCAGGGTATGGATCTCTGAGTTAACTGTGTGACTGCTGAGTCAGAGAATATTGTGGCTGCAGTTTTGGCTGCAATACCCTCTTGTGACGCACTCGTTGCGGGGCGCCACACGTGCACCTTAGATTGCAATGACTGCAAAAAAAACAATGCAGATAAACAAAAGCTGAACTGGAACACAAGTATAACCATGCAGTATGTAGGTGCATGTTCACACAGGCCTAAAAAGAGCAAAACTGAAGAAAATGTATTAATAATTTAATAATAAAGAAAAAAAAACATAATTATATATATTTTACGTTTATCATAGCAACAGCAAATTGAAGTGGCGCAAATTACAATATGTAAAACTCCATCACTCAACAGTTATCATTTACACCCATAACACTGGTGGGGAAACAAACAATCTATATCAAGCAAACCAAAAAGTGGATTCTTTATGCTTAAATATTTTTTATTAACTGGACTTACATCAGGATGAACAAAAAGTTGGAGAACTGACTATTGCACAATCCCAGATCCTCATATAATGCCGCAAGTTACAAGCCTGCTGCTCTGTACTCCCACCAAGACTGTAAAGGAACATGATGATTTAATGGACACTGAATGGACACAGCCGAGAACAAAGATCTCTCTCCTGTTTGTTTTGGTCCTGCATTACCCAACATATCGGAACAACTCTGTCAAGTGGCTCCAACTGTAACATTATGCTCTACTGAAAGAGCTTAGGCAGCACACACTGCAGTGGAGTAATACATTTCTCGGTCTTCGACCTTCTGAATTTCAACCAAAAAATATAATATAAACATAATAAAAATATAATATATACTATTTAGAAACCTATGGCCCCATTTATAAATGTTTTTATTATGTAAAACATGCAAAATCCAAATATGCTCTCTATAATATAACCAAGTGACGAATATTTGTTAGGACACTGGATCCAACAATTGAATATTTTTAGGGGTAGTATGCTGTTACGGAGACATCATCATTTATGTACTGTATGACATCAGTTGATATTTGCTTTAGAATAATTGGCTGGAAAAATGGAATTTTAAGACCAAGGGATGAGTAGCTCAGCATTTTACAATTGCTTATACTGCATTTTGTTTCACAACAGTGTAAGCTTTTAATACAAAATAAGGTATCTACCAGAAACAGCTATTAACCAACACAAGTTCAATGCCCTATCAGGATGCAGCAGGCCTGCCATGATAAAGGCGGGGGCAAACTAGGTGCAAAATACTGATGCGATAACCATTCTCAGCCTACTATATCATGGAGGGGGTGGTTGCTGGTATTAGATATGAGCACAAATGAGGTTTGCTAGGGTACTAGTCAGACAGACATATGTGATGCACAGTATCTATCAGTTTCACTCATACTATGTGATCAGGTAGGCTGCCCAGCACTATATAAGTACACCCCACAGGACAGACACCCCAATGGACCTGACATTGAAATGTGCTATTCAAATTATGAAAAATGATATAAAATCATAATAATGTGAAGTATTGGTGGATATTTTGGCAACAATTTGCAAGCTCGTAAACCAACATCATGAGTTCCCATGCTTACGAGTACCTACCCTACATTCAAAACAAAATTCACAGAAAAGAACATGAAATGTTTGCTAATGTACATTAGGCATGATATCTAAAGCCAACTAAGGTGAAAATATTTTCCTTATACACTGGCGATCAAAATTAGAGAGTAGTGATGGGTGAACCCGAACTGTAAAGTTCGGAGTCTGTACTGAACACCTAGTGTTCGAGCACAGATCCCGAACACAGACTTTACCGGAATGTCCGTGTTACAGTTCGGGTTTGGGTTCGGGGGCGAGGGAGCTGTAAAAATAAAGAAAATAGTTATTAAACAGCAATATACTTACCACGTTCCACCGCCCCTCTGTGTCTACTTCCGATGTTGCTTATTACCTACCTAGATATTCAATGCAGAGGGGCCCAACAGCCAATCATAGATGCTGTCACAGAGAATGGGCATCTGCTCACAGAGATATGCAGCAGAACTGAATATGTTCTCTGTGGATTATGTCATAAGAAGGGTTTTGTTAATTAAAGATGAAAAACAGGTTTGTCTTGTGTTTTATTTCTAAATGGTTTTTTTTCGGAGTTGTGATTTTTTACTGCTTACTAAAAGTTCATACGGGGTGGATCTAATATTGGCCTGATATTATGAATTTCGGGTTTAGTGCCAGCTGCCAATACAAAGCTGGCATTAACCCTTTTATTACCCAGTGTGCCATCGCCACCAGGGCCACTGGAAAAGTTGGGGTAAAGCACCAGAAAATGGTGCTTCTATGGATGTGCCATTACCTGGGGCAGATGCGGGCTGCAATTCACAGCAGGGAAGGGGGGTGCCTAGAAAGCTTGGGCCACCCTGTGCCGAGGATTAAAGCCCCCAGCTGCCTAGTTGTACCTGTCTTGAAACCAAAAATACGGCAAAGCAACATGTCATTTTTGTAAACTATTTTATGAAATTCATGAAATAATTTAAAAAAAGGACTTCCCTAAATATTTGGTTTCCAGCCAGGTAAAAATAGGCAGCTGGGGGTAGGGGCAGCACGTACCTGCCTGTTGTACCTGGCTGGCATACAAAAATATGTCGAAGCCCCACGTCATTTTTTAAAAATTATTTCAAGGAATAATTTTATAAAAAAGGGTTCAACTGTGTTGCAGTTTTGGTGCTTTTTTTGGCCAGGAGATGCAGATGAACATATTGAACACAATGCATGCAGTTTTGTGCCAAAAGTGCACCAAAAGAGCATGTAATCCATGGTAAAAACCGCATCATGGTTTTAGTGCACCAATTCTCTGTGACAGCATCTGTGATTGGCTGTTGGGTCCCTCTGCAGTGAATATCTAGGAAGATAATGAGCGGCCACAGGAGTACAAGTGGGTGGACGCCAGAAAATATAATGCTGTTTAATAACTATCTTTTTTCTTTTACAGCCTCCTAGCCCCCATCCCATAACTTTACAGTCTGAGTTTGGGGTTCAAACTCAAGTTCGAGCCACTTTCGGCCCAGAACCCGAACTTTAAAAAAGTCTGGGCGAGTTTGCTACACCCGAACATCGGCGGGTTCGCCCATCACTATTAGAGAGCAATATTTGATCACTTTATTTTTTTTCAGATAGAATGTAATCTACATTGATGAACATTTGACGTTTTTTGTGTAAGGGGTACACCATGACACTAGAACAGTGTTTCCAAAAATAACCAAAGTTTTTCATCTTAAAACCTTTATTTTACACAAAACATGATGATCATACTTAGATAACAGCAATGACTGTAACACAGAGAAAAATTAAAACTAAATTTTGTGAAGGTTACAACAATCACCAATCAGTAGGAAGTGTACAGGCCTTTAAATGACTTCAGCACATCTGCGGCCACAGGACATTACTAGTCTCTCACTCTGCTCTGGTGTGATTTTGGTCCATTTTCCAGTCTTCCAGTCTCTACCACAGTTCTGTGACTGTTATGGGTTTCTTGACCATAACTTTGTCACCATGGATTTTCCAGAGGTTTTCTTTTGGGTTTAGATCAAGACTCTGGGCTGGCCACTTCATTGTTTCAATGGTTTTTGTTTCTGTAATATTTATTAATATACCGGAGCCAGCTATATATTGGTGTGACAACGTTGCTGCCAAGAGCTTAGGGGTGCCACGTATGTCCCACTTGAATTTATATATAGATAGTAAATTTATGTGACAGCTCGGCGCTTATAACAATGGTGACAATAATTAATAATAAAAGTTGTTTTTTCTGAAATTTCATATAATTTATTACATACCGTATATACTCGTGTATAAGCCGAGTTTTTCAGCACAAAAAATGTGCTGAAAAGTCCCCCCTCGGCTTATACACGAGTATATACGGTAATCATAAAAAAAAAATATATATACCCGCTGTATACAGCCCCCCCCCCCCCCCCCGTGGTATACCGGGCCCCCCCCTGTGGCAACCTGTAAAGGAAGCGATGATTATACTTATCGGTCGCTGTCGCCGACGCCGACGCTCTGTCACCGTACGTCACCACGCTCCTCCTGGTCTTCATGCTTCCTTCACCGTCACACAGGAAATGACGTCATTTTCTGTGCGCCCGTGAAGGAAGCATGAAGACGGGAAGGAGCGCGGTGACGGAC
This sequence comes from Allobates femoralis, assembly GCA_033576535.1. Taxonomy (NCBI): domain Eukaryota; kingdom Metazoa; phylum Chordata; class Amphibia; order Anura; family Aromobatidae; genus Allobates; species Allobates femoralis. Next base: position 23,991 of record JARQOC010000471.1, on the reverse strand, counting down.
GGTGACAGAGCGGCGGCGTCGGCGTCGGCGACAGCGACCCGATAAGTATAATCATCGCTTCCTTTACAGGTTGCCACAGGGGGGGCCCGGTATACCAGGGGGAGGGCTGTATACAGCCGGGTACCGCTGTATACAGCGGGGGCTGCTGTATACAGCGGGGGCTGCTGTATACCCCTCTGGGGCTGCTAAATACCCCTCTGGGGCTGCTGTATACCCCTCTGGGGCTGCTGTATACCCCTCTGGGGCTGCTATATACCCCTCTGGGGCTGCTATATACCCCTCTGGGGCTGCTGTATACCCCTCTGGGGCTGCTATATACCCCTCTGGGGCTGCTGTATACCCCTCTGGGGCTGCTGTATACCCCTCTGGGGCTGCTGTATACAGCTCTGGGGCTGCTGTATACCCCTCTGGGGCTGCTATATACCCCTCTGGGGCTGCTGTATACCCCTCTGGGGCTGCTGTATACCCCTCTGGGGCTGCTATATACCCCTCTGGGGCTGCTGTATACCCCTCTGGGGCTGCTATATACCCCTCTGGGGCTGCTGTATACCCCTCTGGGCTGCTGTATACCCCTCTGGGGCTGCTATATACCCCTCTGGGGCTGCTATATACCCCTCTGGGGCTGCTGTATACCCCTCTGGGGCTGCTGTATACAGCTCTGGGGCTGCTGTATACAGCTCTGGGGCTGCTGTATACCCCTCTGGGGCTGCTATATACCCCTCTGGGGCTGCTGTATACCCCTCTGGGGCTGCTGTATACCGCACTGGGGCTGCTGTATATAGGGGCTGCAATACCACTTGGGCTGCAATACCACTGGGGCTGCTGTATATAGGGGCTGCTGTATACACCACTGGGGCTGCAATACCACTGGGGCTGCTGTATACAGGGGCTGCAATACCACTGGGGCTGCAATACCACTGGGGCTGCTGTATACAGGGGCTGCAATACCACTGGGGCTGCAATACCACTGGGCTGCTGTATATAGGGGCTGCTGTATACACCACTGGGGCTGCAATACCACTGGGGCTGCTGTATACAGGGGCTGCAATACCACTGGGCTGCAATACCACTGGGGCTGCTGTATATAGGGGCTGCTGTATACACCACTGGGGCTGCAATACCACTGGGGCTGCTGTATACAGGGGCTGCAATACCACTGGGGCTGCTGTATATAGGGGCTGCTGTATACACCACTGGGGCTGCAATACCACTGGGGCTGCTGTATACAGGGGCTGCAATACCACTGGGGCTGCTGTATATAGGGGCTGCTGTATACACCACTGGGGCTGCAATACCACTGGGGCTGCTGTATACAGGGGCTGCAATACCACTGGGGCTGCAATACCACTGGGGCTGCTGTATATAGGGGCTGCTGTATACACCACTGGGGCTGCAATACCACTGGGGCTGCTGTATACAGGGGCTGCAATACCACTGGGGCTGCTGTATATAGGGGCTGCTGTATACACCACTGGGCTGCAATACCACTGGGGCTGCTGTATACAGGGGCTGCAATACCACTGGGGCTGCAATACCACTGGGGCTGCTGTATATAGGGGCTGCTGTATACACCACTGGGGCTGCAATACCACTGGGGCTGCTGTATACAGGGGCTGCAATACCACTGGGGCTGCTGTATATAGGGGCTGCTGTATACACCACTGGGGCTGCAATACCACTGGGGCTGCTGTATATAGGGGCTGCAATACCACTGGGGCTGCAATACCACTGGGGCTGCTGTATATAGGGGCTGCAATACCACTGGGGCTGCAATACCACTGGGGCTGCTGTATATAGGGGCTGCTGTATACACCACTGGGGCTGCAATACCACTGGGGCTGCTGTATATAGGGGCTGCAATACCACTGGGGCTGCTGTATATACCACTGGGGGCTGCTGTATATCATACTGCTGGGGCCTGTATACCACTGCTGGGGGCTGTATACCTGTGCTGGGGTCCACCCTCGGCTTATACGCGAGTCAATAGATTTTCCCAGGTTTTGGGGGCAAAAGTAGGGGGGGTCGGCTTATACACGGGTCGGCTTATACACGAGTATATACGGTATATATGCTGTACAATCAATTTAGTTAAAACGTTTAAAATATTAAAATTATTAAAATCAAATATCTTTTGCGTGCAGTCTTTACATGTAGAGGCTTTAGGTTCTTCTGTAGACACAAAGGTGTCTGTTAATGTTGTCCAACAGGGGCTTGGGTCCTGGTGGTGCCTATAAATATATAATGTGTTGATGAAAGCTTGTGTTTAAAACCTGTGAACTTAAAAAAAAAAAAAGTTTTGCTGGTGTGCTTTACAGGCTCTTACCACTTCTGGGCTGGAAGTGCAGGGTAGTTAACTTAAAGGGAACCTGTCACCTAATCTATGGCCCCTAAACTATCACTACCTGCCCCTACAGACCCTAACTAGCTCCCTAACCATCCCTGCCTGACCTAATATGGCTTTATATAAGGTGAATAAAACACTTTAGAAACTTACAGTTTCTGTGACAGTGGGGCGTTCTTGTCAGGAGGGCGTTGTCCCCAGAGCCGCGATCCCCCCGCCTCGCTCCCTTCCTAACGCCCTAATGGGCGGCATTATCGCTTTGAAGAGCGGGGGCGCCCATTGGAATCTTCCCGCCCCGCTCTTAATGACGCGAGGCCGGCGACCGCATCATTTCCGGTCCGCGCATGCGTAGTGCGGCAGGAGAAGCCGAAGCCGAGTCCTGGCGTCGCTAGGCAACGATCGGGAGCGTCTTCGGAAGGTGAGTATCGGCGGCCCCCTCCCTCCCAAACCAGCACATATATATGTGTGTGTAATCCACATGTATATATGGATTACACATATATACATTCACTTTGATTAGGCATATTTCATATGTGCATCTATATATATATATAGATGCACATATATATAGTTAGATTATATATATGTGTGTGTGCATGTGTGTATATATATATATATATATATATATATATGTGTGTGTGCATGTGTGTATATATATATATATATATATGTGTGTGTGTGTGTGCATGTGTGTATATATATATATATGTGTGTGTGTGTGCATGTGTATATATATATATATATATATATGTGTGTGTGTGTGCATGTGTATATATATATATATATATATGTGTGTGTGTGCGTGTGTATATATATATATATATATATATATACAAAATAAAGGACTGCAGCACTCTTCTTTGTGAAACAACCGCCTTTATTCGGCCATCAGGTGGGTGGTGACAACGTTTCGGGATCCTGTCCCTTTCTCTAGCTAGCTAGAGAAAGGGACAGGATCCCGAAACGTTGTCACCACCCACCTGATGGCCGAATAAAGGCGGTTGTTTCACAAAGAAGAGTGCTGCAGTCCTTTATTTTGTATACTTATACAGCAAGGAGGAGAGGAGCTGTGACTGCTGAGCACCTAGGGGAGCTGTGCTGCACCAATATACTAATCTATATATATATATATATATATATATATATATATATATATATGTGTGTGTGTGCATGTGTATATATATATATATATATATATATATATATATATATATATATATGTGTGTGTGTGTGCATGTGTATATATATATATACATATATATGTGTGTGTGTGCATGTGTATATATATATATATATATATATATATGCACACACACACAAATATATATATATATATATATATATATTTATTTATTTATATTTGCATGTATATGTGCACACATATATATATAATCTAACTATATATATATATATATATATACACATATATATATGTGTATATATATAGTTAGATAGATTTTATATATATATATATATATATATATATATATATCAAATATCTATTGTATGTATACAGAGTATATACATGGTGCATCTATAGATATGGTGAATGAATATATATATATATACATATACATACCGTATTTTTCGCTTTATAAGACGCACCTGATTATAAGACGCACCCCCAAGTTTGGTGAAGGAAAAGAGAAAAAAAATATTTTTTAATGTTAAATGGGGTCCGTCTTATAATGCCAGTGTCCGTCTAAGGCTGGTATCACACTGTCCGTGTGATATACAACTAGGTTGGACGTTTCACACATGATTAACTTTGAATGGCCTCCCCCCCTGTCAGGACAGGAGTGTGGAGCTACTTAAAAACACAAGCAGCTGACGCTCGCATCCAGACGTCCAGAGAGGGGAGGCCATTCCAGTTTAATCATCTATGACACGTCCAACTTGGTCGTATTTCACACTGACTAGTGAATAGGCAGAGCTGGGAGAGCAGTGCACTCTGCACTGTGCTGTAGTGTGATGCCCTGTAATATAGAGGCAGAGCTGGGGGAGCAGTGTACTTTGCACTGTGCTGTAGTGTGATGTCTTGTAATATAGAGGCAGAGCTGGGGGAGCAGTGCACTCTGCACTGTGCTGTAGTGTGCCCTGTAATATAGAGGCAGAGCTGGGAGAGCAGTGCACTCTGCACTGTGCTGTAGTGTGCCCTGTAATATAGAGGCAGAGCTGGGGTAGCAGTGCACTTTGCACTGTGCTGTAGTGTGATGTCTTGTAATATAGAGGCAGAGCTGGGGGAGCAGTGCACTTTGCACTGTGCTGTAGTGCAATGTCCTGTAATATAGAGGCAGAGCTGGGGGAGCAGTGCACTCTGCACTGTGCTGTAGTGTGCCCTGTAATATAGAGGCAGAGCTGGGGGAGCAGTGCACTTTGCACTGTGCTGTAGTGCAATGTCCTGTAATATAGAGGCAGAGCTGGGAGAGCATGCACTCTTCACTGTGCTGTAGTGTGCCCTGTAATATAGAGGCAGAGCTGGGGGAGCATGCACTTTGCACTGTGCTGTAGTGCAATGCCCTGTAATATAGAGGCAGAGCTGGGGGAGCAGTGCAGTCTGCACTGTGCTGTAGTGTGTCCTGTAATATAGAGGCAGAGCTGGGGGAGCAGTGCACTCTGCACTGTGCTGTAGTGTGCCCTGTAATATAGAGGCAGAGCTGGGGGAGCAGTGCACTTTGCACTGTGCTGTAGTGTGATGTCCTGTAATATAGAGGCAGAGCTGGGAGAGCAGTGCACTCTGCACTGTGCTGTAGTGTGCCCTGTAATATAGAGGCAGAGCTGGGGGAGCAGTGCACTTTGCACTGTGCTGTAGTGCAATGTCCTGTAATATAGAGGCAGAGCTGGGGTAGCAGTGCACTTTGCACTGTGCTGTAGTGTGATGTCCTGTAATATAGAGGCAGAGCTGGGGGAGCAGTGCACTCTGCACTGTGCTGTAGTGTGTCCTGTAATATAGAGGCAGAGCTGGGGGAGCAGTGCACTCTGCACTGTGCTGTAGTGTGCCCTGTAATATAGAGGCAGAGCTGGGGGAGCAGTGCACTTTGCACTGTGCTGTAGTGTGATGTCCTGTAATATAGAGGCAGAGCTGGGAGAGCAGTGCACTCTGCACTGTGCTGTAGTGTGCCCTGTAATATAGAGGCAGAGCTGGGGGAGCAGTGCACTTTGCACTGTGCTGTAGTGCAATGTCCTGTAATATAGAGGCAGAGCTGGGGGAGCAGTGCACTCTGCACTGTGATGTCCTGTAATATAGAGGCAGAGCTGGGGGAGCTGTGCACTCTGCACTGTGATGTCCTGTAATACAGAGGCAGAGCTGGGGGAGCTGTGCACTCTGCACTGTGCTGTAGTGCAATGTCCTGTAATATAGAGACAGAGCTGGGGGAGCAGTGCACTCTGCACTGTGCTGTAGTGTGATGTCTTGTAATATAGAGGCAGAGCTGGGGGAGCAGTGCACTCTGCACTGTGCTGTAGTGTGGTGTCCTGTAATATAGAGGCAGAGCTGGGGGAGCTGTGCACTCTGCACTGTGATGTCCTGTAATACAGAGGCAGAGCTGGGGAAGCTGTGCAGTCTGCACTGTGCTGTAGTGCAATGTCCTGTAATATAGAGGCAGAGCTGAACCGGTGGAGCTGTGCTGTAGTGACGATGCTCGGCCTCCAGCCCTGCCAGCTTCAGATCTAGTGCAGTGTGAATGAAGATCGGCCACTTCCTGGTTCTCAGCTCTGCGACACAGGGGTTCAGCAAACAGAGCAGAGGGACCTTGGAATGCTGACACAAGGTACCGATCTGCCCTGCTCTTCCCCTGTCATCATGGCAGTGATTCAGCACAAGCTCAGTTCTGATTCACTTGCCTCTGCTGCTACAACCCGCTCCTTCATTACTGTAATAGCCCGGCACGATCTCCCCAGCAGCTGAAGGAAGCTGGGGAGCAGCCAAATGTGCCGGCTATTAGAGTAAAGGAGCGCTCCCTGCTCCCATGCCCAGCTCTGTGCGCTGTCTTCAGTGCGCATGGAGAAGTGAAGTGAATATTCATGTCGGTAATGAGCGGGGACACGTGGTTCTCCTGCCGCTTGATTCTTCAGCAGGAACCATTCCCTGCCACTTCTGACCCCACTTCACCGCTGCCCCCCCCCCCCCCAAGTAACCCAGGATGCCAGAATGTTATATTCCGATTATAAGACGCACCCCCACTTTCCTCCAAAATTTGGAGGAAAAAAAGTGCGTCTTATAAAAGGAAAAATACGGTATATACCCAAGTGTATAGATGCATCATATCTCTAGATGCGTCATATATATACTGTATATATACAGTGGATGCAGCTAATGTATAGTGTATATATATATATATATATTATATATGATGCATCTACTGTATATATACAGTATATATATATGGTGCATCTATAGATACGATAAGTCTCAATATATATATATACAAGTGTATAGAGGCATCACATATATACTGTATATATACAGTAGATGCATAATCTATATTATATATAGATAATACACTATATATATATATATATATATATATATATATTATATATAGATGCATCCACTGTATATATGCAGTATATATATGATCCATCTATACACTTGTGTATATATATATATGTTTAAATACATAGCTGTATATACAGACATACATATCAATATACACACATTATGTATATAAGTGCATGTGTATATATATATATATACTTGTGTGTATATATATATATATATATATATATATATATAATGTATTTTGTAGAGAGAGAGACTGAGGGTGAGAGGGTCTGTGAGTTTTGTGTAACGCTGGGACCTGGGTGACGCAGTAAACTTCACTGAGGTCAGAGTTAATCCTCGTCACTCTATCTGACCTCAGGTGATCTACACTGATGTCACCCTGTTCACATCGGTAACAGAAAACTCACTCTATGTGGGTCACGCTGTGAAGTGGGAAGTTTCACATGAGGTCAGAGAAACACATTGCTTTATCCGACCTCAGGTGACACAGACCATGAACTCTCCCCTTCACTGCACAAGCCTTCAAATATAATTTTTAGGGATTCTTCACTAACGGACGGACCTCTACCAGGATCCTGGATGGGTATGTGGGAGTAATAAAGATGGAGTCAAAATATGTATTTGTGTTTTTTGTTCAAATAAAAAATTTTTTCTCGGTGTTGTGTCTTCTTTACTACTAGAGATTCATAATGGCCGTGTCTAACATTGGCACGACATTATAAATCTCGGGCTTAGTGCCAGCTGCTAAAAGAAAGGTGGCATTAACCCCTTATTACCCAGTCTGCCACCGCCACAGGGCAGCTGGAAGAGCTGGGTACAGCTCCAGAATATTGCGCTTCTATAAATGCGCAATTTTCTGGGGCGGCTGCGAGCTGCAATTCTCAGCGGGGGTGGCCCAGAACGCTTGGGCCTCCCTACGCTGGGGATTCCAGCCCTCAGCTGGGAGCTGCCATCCACCCCCAGCTGACTAGTTGTACCTGGCTGGCAAAGAAAAATGTGGTGAAGCCAGATGCCGTTTTTTCATGCCAGCCAGGTACACCTAGGTAGTAGGGGGTGGATGGCAGCTCCCAGCTGACTAGTTGTATGTGGCTGGCAAGAAAAAAATGGCATGTGGCTTTGCTGCATTTTCCTTTACCAGCCAGGTACAACTAGGTTGCTGGTAGCTGCCATTCACCCCCAACTACCTAGGTATACCTGACTGGCAAGAAAAAAAACGGCATTGGGCTTCGCCGCATTTTTCTTTGCCAGCCAGGTACAACTAGGCAGCTGGGAGCTGCCATCCACCCCCAGCTGACTAGTTGTACCTGGCTGGCAAAGAAAAATGTGGTGAAGCCAGATGCCGTTTTTTCATGCCAGCCAGGTACACCTAGGTAGTAGGGGGTGGATGACAGCCCACAGCTGTCTAGGTCTACCTGGCTGGCAAGAAAAAAAATGGCGTGGGGCTTCGCCACATTTTTCTTTGCCAGCCAGGTACAACTAGGCAGCTGGGAGCTGCCATCCACCCCCAACTACCTAGGTGTACCTGGCTGACAAGGAAAAAAACGGTGTGGGGCTTCGCCGCATTTTTCTTTGCCAGCCAGGTACAACTAGGCAGCTGAGGGCTGGAATCCCCAGCGTAGGGAGGCCCAAGCGTTCTGGGCCACCCCCGCTGAGAATTGCAGCTCGCAGCCGCCCCAGAAAATTGCGCATTTATAGAAGCGCAATATTCTGGAGCTGTACCCAGCTCTTCCAGCTGCCCTGTGGCGGTGTGCAGACTGGGTAATAAGGGGTTAATGCCACCTTTCTTTTAGCAGCTGGCACTAAGCCCGAGATTTATAATGTTGTGCCAATGTTAGACACGGCCATTATGAATCTCTAGTAGTAAAGAAGACACAACACCGAGAAAAAAAATTTTATTACAACAAAAAACACAAATACGTATTTTGACTCCATCTTTATTACTCCCACATACCCATCCAGGATCCTGGTAGAGGTCCGTCCGTTAGTGAAAAAATCCCTAAAAATTATATTTGAAGGCTCGTGCAGTGAAGGGGGAGAGTTCATGGTCTGTGTCACCTGAGGTCGGATAAAGCAATGTGTTTCTCTGACCTCATGTGAAACTTCCCACTTCACAGCGTGACCCACATAGAGTGAGTTTTCTGTTACC
>JARQOC010000471.1:0-12500 GCA_033576535.1 Allobates femoralis | reverse complement strand
TATGAAATATGCCTAATCAAAGTGAATGTATATATGTGTGTGTAATCCATATATACATGTGGATTACACACACATATATATGTGCTGGTTTGGGAGGGAGGGGGCCGCCGATACTCACCTTCCGAAGACGCTCCCGATCGTTGCCTAGCGACGCCGGGACTCGGCTTCGGCTTCTCCTGCCGCACTACGCATGCGCGGACCGGAAATGACGCGGTCGCCGGCCTCGCGTCATGAAGAGCGGGGCGGGAAGATTCCAATGTGCGTCCCCGCTCTTCAAATCGATAATGCCGCCCATTAGGGAGTTAGGAAGGGAGCGAGGCGGGGGGAGCGCGGCTCTGGGGACACCGCCCTCCTGACAAGAACGCCCCACTGTCACAGAAACTGTAAGTTTCTAAAGTGTTTTATTCACCTTATATAAAGCCATATTAGGTCAGGCAGGGATGGTTAGGGAGCTAGTTAGGGTCTGTAGGGGCAGGTAGTGATAGTTTAGGGGCCATAGATTAGGTGACAGGTTCCCTTTAATCAAATGCAAGGTCTGTTCGCTAATCTGTAATCAAAAAATATCACAAATAAATTCTAATTAGCTGCAGTGGATGTCGATCATTTGTTACAGGTGGCACTAAAAGTGTTAATGTAGCATACTATGATTATGTGATCAGGTGATTATAATCACATCATATACAGCACTGAGAACTGCACTCCTTGAACATATACAAGGTGATATATATATATATATATATATATATTATATATACTAGCTGTAGTATCCGGCTACGCCCGGGTTAAAATAACTGCTGTTAACTATAACAAAATAGAACTTGAATATGTCATATTAATGACCTGTAAGAAAATAGAAGCTGAGCTGTGATTGATTGCTATAGGCATCCTAATAAATCTCCAGCCAACAGTAAACCCTCCTCCTGGCCGGGCAGTATATGTTACCTCACACATACACATAATAGACAGTTCATGTGACTGACATCTGCCTTAATTCCCTATATGGCACATGTGTTGCACATTGGCTGTTTTTAATCAGATGTTTATGTTTGGAAATTAAAGATAGCACACATATGAGGCGAGTTGTATGAGGTGATTAGTGCACATCTGTGTCTGTCTGTATGGTGTGTGTGTCCCTGTGGTGTGTGTATGTGTGTGTCCCTGTGGGGTGAGTGCATGTGTCCCTATAGGGTGTGCATGTGTGTGTGTGTCCCTGTGGGTGGGGGTCTGTGTGGTGTGTGTCTCTGTTGTGTGTGTCTCTTTGTGGTGTGTGTCCCTGTGGGGTGAGTGCATGTGTCCCTATAGGGTGTGTATGTGTGTGTATCCCTGTGGGGGTGGACTGTGTGGTGTGTGTGTATCTGTGTTGTGTGTGTGTCTCTTTGTGGTGTGTGTGTGTCCCTGTGTGGTAAGTGCATGTGTCTCTATAGGGTGTGTATGTGTGTGTGTCCCTGTGTGGGGGAGGTGTCTGTGTGGGGTGTGTGTGTCTCTGTGTTGTGTGTGTCTCTTTGTGGTGTGTGGGTGTGTGTCCCTGTGGGGTGAGTGTATGTGTCCCTACAGGGTGTGTATGTGTGTGTGTCCCTGTGGGGGGGGGTCTGTGTGGTGTGTGTGTGTCTAATTGTGGTGTGTGTGTGTGTGTCTCTGTGGGGTGAGTGCATGTGTCCCTATAGGGTGGCTATGTGTGTGTGTCCCTGTGGCGGGGTCTGTGTGGTGTGCTTGTCTGTGTTGTGTGTGTCTCTTTGTGGTGTGTGTGTCCCTGTGGGGTGAGTGCATGTGTCGCTATAGGGTGTGTGTGTGTCTCTGTGTTGTGTGTGTCTCTTTGTGGTGTGTGTGTTTGTTCGGGTGCGTGGTGAGTATCCAATGTTGGGGCTGCACTTAGCGACTATACACTTGCTGTTACTCTTTGTGTGCGTGTGGTGTGTATACATGTCCCCATGCGTGGTGAATATCTCATGTTGGGGACCCACCTTAGTGACTATATGCTGGTATGTGCTGTTAGTCTTTGGCGCTATCATTAAGCCCCTCTCATTCACAACGGTCAACTGGTAACTGTCACTTTTTCTCCATTATGTGTGACTTTTGTATCGCCCATTATTGGAGTTTTGTGTGAAATTATCAATGTTTTGCTTTTTGCTTTATTCTCTTTTGTGTTTTTTTATTGAAGACAAATTAAATGAAGATAATAATACCAAAGAATTTGTTATTGCAATCATTTTCAGGAAGAAACTGAGTATTATCTGACAGAATTGCGGGGGTGTCAATACTTTTGGCCACAACTGTATATTAAGCATTCTCTCTGATACTGTGGGTATGGAAAGTATTCAGATCCCTTTACATTTTTCACTCTTTGTTTCATTACAGCCATTTGGTAAATTCAAAAAAGTTAATTTTTTTTCTCAGTTATGTACACTCTGCACCCAATCTTGATTGAAAAAAATCCAGAAATGTAGAAATTTTTGTAAATTTATTAAAAAAGAAAAACTGAAATATCACATGGTCATAAGTATTCAGACCCTTTGCTCAATATTGAGTAGAAGCACCCTTTTGAGCTAGAACAGCCATGAGTCTTCTTGGGAATGATGCAACATGTTTTTCACACCTGGATTTCGGGATCCTCAGCCATTCTTCCTTGCAGATCCTCTCCAGGTCCATCAGGTTGGATGGTCAACATTGGTGGCCAGTCATTTTCAGGTCTAGAAAGACTTCTGCTGGTCCCAAACATCTTCCATTTAAGGATTATAAAGGCCACTGTGCTCTTAGGAGCCTTGAGTACTGCAGAAATTCTTTTGTAATCTTGGCCAGATCTGTGCCTTGCCACAATTCTGTCTCTGAGCTCCTTGGACAGTTCCTTTGACTTTATGATTTTCATGTGTTTTGACATGCACTGTGAGCTGTGAGGTCTTATACAGACAGGTGTAAGCCTTTCCAAATCAAGTCCTATCAGTTTAATTAAACACAGCTGGACTCCAATGAAGGAGTAGAACCATCTCAAGGAGGACCACAAGGAAATGGGCAGCATGTGACTCAAATATGACCGTCTGAGCAAAGGGTCTGAATACTTATGACCATTTGATATTTCTGTTGTTATTTTTTAATAAGTTTGCAAAGATTCTACATTTCTTTTTTTTTTGTCAAAATTGGTTGCACAGTGTATATTAATAAGAATAAAAGAACTTTTTTGAATTTACCAAATGACTACAATGAAACAAAGAGTGAAAAATGCAAAGGGGTCTGGATTCTTCCCATGCCCACTGTATCTGCAGCTAATTAAAGTGTAAATATCTTCTATGCATATATGCGTTTCTAACCATCATTGTACTGCCTATGTTTTTAGCCCACTTTTCTATTTTATATTCCTATTTTCAGTATTTGAATATATTAGTAAAACTAATATTTTTTCATATGGTTGTGCACTTCCATGAATGAGCATTGCTAATTAAACTTGAGTGAAGATTTTTAAGGTAGATGCTGGTGACATTTTGTTAGGAGGTAATGTGCATATTGTGAATGTCAATCATAAAGCCACCTGATGATACAGTTCAAGAAAGGGTCCAGCAGACAAAGTCTGGACTGGCAACCTACATTCATGGCCTGGGCTTGAGGCAGAGGTCTCAGTAAGAGAAAGACACTCGTGGAAACTGTATTGTGTGACAAATCTCCATGTGGTCAACAAGATAGGTGTAAAACTAATCTAATGCTAAACTTATGTCGTCCACATACTTTAAAGATCACATCTCTAGCTACAAATTTGATCCTTTTTGTAGGAAACTTATTAGCATAAATCCCTAATAAATGTTGTTGTAAAATATTTTTAGTTTTTGTTTGTAACATGACAAAGGGAACATGATTTTGATTAGAACTTCTTAGAATTTACTTTGTTTGTGATAGGGAATTAAAATTCCCATTTACGTAAAATAAAACTGTAATTGATAACTCCCCTAAAGTATTTCCTTTAAAGTCAGAACGTTTTTACTGTACGTTTGTATTACTTGACCTCTAAAACATAAGTGTTTATTTTTAAAGAAACTCTATCCTGGTCTCCTAAAGTGCATCGACATGATATTGTTTAAAGACCAAATATATACAATACAATAACACATGTCAAGGCTCTGATCCCATTTAACAATTATGTTTAATTTAGAAAAATTACAATGCCTTAAAATCTAGTCAAAACTGGCGTGAAAATTGCTTGTAGGGTTGCCCACATTTTATTAATTACACCAAACTGTTTATTATCAGTGCACTGTATAATTAACCTAAATATCCCTAAGTGTCTCATACTTCCTTCGGGAGGAATAACAAGTGTCTGTTATGGGTTCAGCTCAATTGAGGTCAACTTTACTAACACTGAAGACTGCCAAAAACATTAATATTACCTGTACTAGTTTACGTTATTTGCACTTCTTTTTAGTTTAGACGATGCTCAGATGTATATTTTCTGTTTTTGCTTTAATTAAGTCAACTGAGATTTAAACACATTTGGAGCAGAAAGTTACTCAAAAGACAGCAGATTTAACATTTCTCATTATGGAGAAGTTTATTTAGACAGTGTCAAGGCTGAGATTAATTAGGCAGGTGGTTTAAACACAAGAAAAAGTTGTGATTGGAAGTGGCAGAGCAAGAATAAATGTGTAAACAAAGTCAGCTCAGAAATGACACAGTTATAAAAATAGAGAAGTGGTGCCATTGCCGCTCAGGTATTCGTATAACTAAATCATGACACTATTTTTAGAGAAAAAAACAACAGTTATAACATTTTGTATGAGCCCCCATATTTGTACCTTAGCTTGAATAAGAACCTATAGTAGGGGCAGAATGAACCGTAATGGTACCTTTACAAGCCGCTACCAAAAGGTAGAAACCACCGGGTATCGCACGTGCACACGCGCGTTTCAACGGTTCCTAACGGTACCTGATACCGCAATTACACGCCGCTACAAGGTGCTCCACAGTAGGTTTTTTCGATCCCTGGAAGTACCGACGGGTGCCTCAGGTTACCTTCTGTGGAGCACCTTCCCTGATTTACACGCCGCTACCACAAGGGAATATGGGAGGACCTGGGGCAGCAGGGACAACACATAGGCATGCCAGAGTTGTGGATTACGAGACACTGGTACCGTGATTGGACAAAGCAATAACATCATGATTGGGCAGCCAGCGCAGGGAGGCTGGCTAATACATGACGCTATAGCAAATGTGTAGTGACTGGTCATCTCGTTAAATATGCCGCCCTGTACAGGGACAGCCAATGGGTACACAGTACTCCACAAATGATAGCTGATGGGGCGTGGTATACATGACGCTCAAGCACGCCCCAGGTAACTCAAATACCGTACCTGTGCCCCGATTACACGCCGCTACCATAGGGTTTATATCTGCTTGTTTTTGAGCAAGGCTGAAAGACAGGTATCCAAAGAGACACGAAGGTGCTACCTGAATTACACGCCGCAACCTCGCTGTGTTTTGAAGGTAAAAGGTACAATTGTCTCCGACACCCGGTGATTTCTAACTTTCGGTAGCGGCGTGTAAAAGTACCATAAGAGATTAGAGCTGTGCCAAATACTCCATTTGCAGAAACAGCTCATAGTCATTTGCTCAGTTAGGGTCCATACTAAAGAGTAAGTGCAAGATTGAAAGAATACATGTCTTGTACTCCTTCAATTTGGTTTACTAAATCCAGTCTATTTTGGCTATCCAGTAGGCGTTAATAAGAGCCCTTTTAATTCCTAAGGACCCAGATCGCTTTCAATCTCAAAGTCAACTAAATCTTTAGCTTGTCCTGCACATATTACTAATAATAAATATGTTATACCAATACCAATATTTAGTGAAGCCTATTTTCTAAATCTATGAATAACATTTTTCTCCATTTAGTAATAATAAATTATTCCATACATTATTAAATATTTTTTTGAAATTGGAATACTGAACATCGTGATTTATGAAATTACATTTACGTTCCTAGCATGTACATATTACAAATTTTCTTGTCAAAACATAGGTCAACATGATGAAACCTGACAAACCACATCATAAATCAATGTGGTCCGTCAGGCGCCGGTGATATCTGACAGGTAATAGATCTAGCACTGCATTGTGGTTTCTGTGATAAATTTAACAGAATTTCACATAAAGTTATTATTGCTTGCCACATTGCAAATAAAAAAATAGCCACAGCCTTGCCATAGACAAATTGTAAATCAGAAAAACTATCTGAATCTGAAAAACTAACTTTCAATAGAGTATATGATTGTCGAAGTGATCTGGCATTACAATTCCCAAGGGCAAATACATAATCTTTTGGGGCCAGAACTTAAGATCACAAAGGATTATATAGTAGACAGTCTGCAAAAAGACCTTCCACATCACTAGCTGAGGCAAGTGTTTTTTCAGTTGGTATTAGGGTGGAGGCACACTATCATGCATCAAAAAAGCCGCGTTTTTGATGCATGACAGTGATGCGAGTGCTGTGCGTGTTTGTGGGTGTGTATGGTGCGAGTATGGTGCTTGTGGTGAGTGTGGCTGGCTGTATGAATGTTAGTGTGCTGTGATTGTGAGGTGTGAGTGTGTGTGTGGTGCGTGATTGTGATGCTGTCCACGGTCCTGAAGGACTGGCAGACAGCATTTGTCGGGAATAGAAACTCGCTGGCTGTCAAAGCCGGCAAGTTTAAATTTCCCGCTGTGCTGTACAGTAAGCTATCATCTTGTACCACTGTGACAGCAGCGGTACAAGATGTTTAGCTAAGACAATGATGATTGTAGTAAAATAATGTAGTCTGGGGTTATTTTACTGATTAACCCCATCAGCATCCTCTGGACCACATGTGTGCGCAGAGGATGCTGAGAGGCTCTAAACCCAGTGCTGAAGGGGTTAATATGCAGCTGGTGTAGTGACACCATGTATGTGGACAGTGTCCTCACTCTCTGCAGACATGGTGTCATTACACCATGTGTGTGAAGGGGTTAATTTTTATGTATAATGGGTTTAAAGAACTGTCGGGAAAGCCGGCTTATGTTACTGTCTATGGGGAGCTGTCCCCTCTCATGGTCCTGAAGCCACAGCTCCCCATAGACAGTAACATAAGCCGGCTTTCCCGACAGTTCTTTAAAGCCATTATACATCAAAGTTAACCCTTTCACACACATGGTGTAATGACACCATGTCTGCAGAGAGTGAGGACACTATTATCTATGTGTCTAATGCTTAGTATATAAGACTGTGTGAGATTTTTATTTGCTATTACTAAGAGCGGTCAATGATTGAAACACATAAGCAAGTGTTTTTATCATGTCGTAATGTACTCATAAAAAGGACAAAAACATTTTTTTCACCTTAGAAAAGTTATTTTGATATTCTCCGTATGTGAAAACGTGGGAGCTGGAAGTCATTATTTTTTCTATATTGTACTCACCTGGAACTGGCTCAGTTTTTGCTCCTATCAGGACTCCACATGGAATAAATGATATCCCTTTCAGCTGAGAAGTTCCTAAATTAACATGTTACCTGTAAACCATTCTAGTAAAATCTGGATTCCAATGTAGTGCTCCATATTTTGAACTGTACGTTGTGCCTCGAAAATACATTTTGTACTACTTACTCAGGAGAAATTGTGTATTGTATATATTACTCCAGGCCTTTACCTCTTTCAAAAATTAAAACCTTGGTGTCAAACCAACATTTTATTGGAAGAAATTATACTTTTTCATCTACTCAACCCAGTGTTATACAATTCTGTGAATCACTTGAAGGTGAAAATGCTCACTACACCCTTAGATGAATTCCTCGATAGGTGTAATTTCCAAAATGAGGTAACTTGTGGAGAGTTTGTAGTGTTTAGGCACATCAAGGGCTCTTCAAATGTATATGGTGATCAGAATCTATTCCAGCCAAGATGGTGCACCAAAATTCAAATAGAGCTCCTTCCTCTGTGCCCCAATAGTACTTTTCCACCATGTATGGGGTATTAGCGTACTAAAGAGATATTGCACAACAAATTGTATAGTTCATTTTCTGCTCTTCTCTTGTGAAAATGAAATATTTGGGGCTAAAGCAACATTTTTGAGAGAAAAAAAATACATTTTTGCATCTCAAAACTATAAAAGCATTAAAAAATTATGTTAAACATCTGTGGGTTAAAGGCGCTTACCACATCTGTAGATAAATTCTTTGAGGTGTAGTTCCCAAAATGGGATCACGTGGGGGGTCTCCACTTTTTAGGCACATCAGAGGTGCTGCAAATGCAACATGGAGTTTGTAATATATTCCAACTTTGCGCTCCACAAGTCACATAGTTCTCCTATTCTTCCAAGCCCTGCCATGCACCAAAACAGTTGTTTCTACCACATATGGGGTTTCGGTGTATTCAGAAGAAATTACACAACAAATTGAATGGTCTAATTTTCTCATGTTAGTTTTATAAAAATGAAACACTTGGGGTTAAAACAACATTTTTGTGGGAACAATGAAAATCTTAATTTATTAATTCCACAATGCCTTAATTCCTCTGAAGAACCTAAAGGGTTACTAAACCTCTTGAATGAGGTTTTGAATAGTTTGAGGGGTGGTATTTAAAGTGGGGTCACTTTGTCTATTTCCATTACATATGCCCTTAATGTCACTTCAAGTGTGATGTGGTCCTTAAAAAAATTGGTTTTGTTAATTGTGTTGGAAAAATGAAAAATTGCTAATAAACTGTTGGAAAAATGAAAAATTACTCATTAGCTTTTAACTTTTGTACCTTCCTATTTAAAAGAGTTATGTTATGTTTCAAAAATGATGTTAATGTAAAGTGGAAATGTGGTCAATGTTATTTATTGATGATTTTTTGCGTGATATAATACTTCATTTAAGGGCATATACATTTAAAGTTTACAAACTGCAAAATCTGCACATTTTTGACAAATGTTTGATATTTTCATAAATAAATGCAACTCATATCAGCCAAAATTTACCACTAACATGAAGTATAATATATCTTTAAACAATTTTCTCAGAATCATTAGGATATGTTGAAGCATTTCATAGTTATTACCTTAAAAATTATGTTAGTCAGAATTGTAAAATTTGGCCTGGTATAGAATGAGATGGACCTGTGAATGTTTGGGTTCACGAGGTGCGGACAGACATTAAAAAAGTTTGGTTTCAAACTGAACTTGACCCTGGACAATAAATCTCATACAAGTCAATGGAGTAGGTCTAGGGGCTGCAAAAGTAGAAAATTTACCATAAGAGCAGGACAATTATACATAGCATGTTAATAAAAGTCAGATTTTTTCTGACCTGATAATTAAACTACATGAATATTCCCTGCTTCCCCCACCCACCCAAACTGCTAAAAATGCCCCCTGCTGCCCAGTCTGTGTCAGCAATCAATCAGCTGTATTATTGTAAAAACAAATGAATAAATGATTAAAAAAAATGATGTTGACTGACACCTGTTTTTGATAATATAGCTGGGTAAAACAAACAGCTATGGCCTGATACCCCCAGGGGTCTGCTATACCTTTGTTGGCTATCAGAAATGGAGGGGATCCATCACCATTTTTAACTATTTAAATGAATAATAAAAAAAAATGGCATGAGGTCCCTCTATTTTTCATAACCAGCCAAGGTAAAGGAGACTGCCGAGGACTGGTATTATCAAGGTTGGGAGGTCCCTAGTTACTTGGCCCTTCACAGCCTAACTATCCCAGCCCACAGATGCCCAAAAATAGTACAACCAATAGATATTCCAATTCTGGCCTTTTACCTAGCTCTTCCTGATAGCCCTGGTGCAGTGGCAATTAAGGTAATGATTAATGGGGATGGTGTTAGCTATGAATTGACATCTGGCATCAAACCCAGAAATCAGTAAGGGAGAGGGGTCTATCAAACAACCCCATTAGTAACCTAGCAAGTGAATGGTTAAAAAAAAAACACACAGGGAAAATTACTTTACTTGAATACTCACCCACATGCCCTTGTTCACCAATTTATTACAAAAAATGGTCCCACAAAGCTCCAATGATAATGCAATATGGAAGAAAGACTCACCCATATGCCCTCGTTCAACATTTTATTAAATAAAAAATAATCCTAGAAATTCGGACTATAATCCTATAGGTTATGTCCTATGACACCCATCAAGTCCTATAGAGTCTCATTCTCAGAAAGTTCTCAGAACAAGCCTCCAGAGGTTACGGACAGTTGAAGCTGAAATTTCCCATGGGTGCTCATATTAGTAATCTTACATAACATCACCACTTGTGGGAAAATCCAGTTTTAGCACTGCCCTCCGCTGCCATGATACCCAGCAAGGGTGGTGAGGTCATGTATGGTTACTGATTTCATTACCGCTCTCCCTAGTTATCGTGGTTGTGTTACTAATTCCCGCACCCATGGGAAAATCCATGACTTGCGCTGATCATCAGTAATTTCTGGAGCCTCATTCTCAGAACTTTCTCAGAACAAGAGTCCATAGAAATCAATGGGCATCATAGGACATTAACAGGATCTTTCTATTTAAAGGGATCCTGTTACCCCCAAAACGCCTCATAAGGTATTAAAAGATGTCCCTAGAGCATATTAACACTTATCCTACACTCTTTTTGGCTCCTAAATGCATCTAGTGAAAATGTATAAAAACGTTATTAAACTCACTCATTAGCGATGTTAATGAGTGGCTACTGTATGCATAGTCACCCAGGCAGGCTCTCCCTCCTCATAATATCACGCCTCAATAGGCGTGATCTTGAATGCTGATTGAAATGCGCGCCTCCCCGCTCTCCTGTGTGTCGGCGTGGCTGCAGTGCGGCTGTATGACGTGAATCGCGTCATTTCCGGCTTCGGGTGACGTGGTACACCCGCGCCGCTCTGTTATGCCTTCAGCACGCATGCGCAGTGCGGGGCTTAAAGCTAAGAGAGCAGCGCGGGTGTACCCACGTCACCCAAAGCCAGAAATGACGCAATTCGCGTCATACAGCCGCACACTGCAGCCCGGTCGGCTCAGAGGAGAGAGGGGAGGTGCGCATTTCAATCAGCATTCAAGATCACGCCTATTGAGGCGTGATATCATGAGGAGGGAGAGCCTGCCTGGGTGACTATGCATACAGTAGTCACTCATTAACATCGCTAATGAGTGAGTTTAACAACGTTTTTATACATTTTCACTAAATGCATTTAGGAGCCAAAAGGAGTGTAGGATAAGTGATAATATGCTCTAGGGACATGTTTTAATAGCTTATGAGGCGTTTTGGGGGTGACAGGATCCCTTTAATAAAGTGGTGTATGAGAGTCTTTATACAAATTAAGTATTTTTTACTTGTGTGTTTTTTTAACTATTCACTTGCCAGGTTAATAATGGGGTGTCTGATAGACATCAATCCATTACTAACCTCTGGGCTTGATATCAGCTGTAAATTCACATCTGACATAAAACCCATTAACTATTACCCCAATTGCCACCGCTCTGGGTTAATCGGGAAAGCTACTTAAAGTGACAGAATTGGTGCATCTACAGTGGTTACGGAAAGTATTTAGACCCCTTTAAATTTTTCACTCTTTGTCTCATTGCAGCCATTGGTAAATTCAAAAAAGTTCATTTTTTTTCATTAATGTACATTCTGCACCCCATCTTGACTGAAAAAAAATGAAATGTAGAAATTTTGGCAAATCTATTAAAAATAAAAAACTGAAATATCACATGGTCATAAATATTCAGACCCATTACTCAGACACTCATATTTAAGTCACTTGCTGTCCATTTCCTTGTGATCCTCCTTGAGATGGCTCTACTCCTACATTGGAGTCCAGCTGTGATTAATTAAACTAACAGAACTTAATTTGGAAAGGCATACACCTGTCTATATAAGACCTCACAGCTCACAGTGCATGTCAGACCAAATGAGAATCATGAGGTCAAAGTCATTGCCCAAGGAGCTAAGAGACAGAATTGTGGCAAGGCAAAGATCTTTCCAAGGTTACCAAAGAATTCTGCAGTACTCAAGCTTCCTAAGAGCACAGTGACCTCCATAATCCTTAAATGGCAGAGGTTTGGGACCACCAGAAGTCTTCATAGAGCTGACTGTCTAGCCAAACTGAGCAATCATGGAAGAAGAGCATTGGTGAGAGAGGTGAATTCAAATCCCAAGATCACTGTGGCTGAGCTGCAGAGATGCAGTAAGTAGATGGGAGAAAGTTCCACAAAGTCAGCTATCACTGCAGCTCTACACCAGTCAGACGTTTGTGGCAGAGAGGCCCGACAGAAGCTTATTCTCACTGCAAGACATATGAAAACCCACAAAAAGTTTGCAAAAAAACATATGAAGGACTCCCATATTATAAGAAATAAGATACTCTGGTCTGATGAGACAAAAATAGAACTTTTGATGATAATGCTAAGTGATATGTGTGGAGAAAACCAGGCACTGCCATCACCTGCCCAATGCAATCCCAACAGTGAGACATGGTGGTGGCAGCATCATGCTATGGGGGGTGTTTTTCATCTGCAGGGACAGGACGACTGGTT